>CAWUFW010017127.1:0-277507 GCA_963921515.1 Calotriton arnoldi | reverse complement strand
ATTGGTTCTCTCAGTATCTGTATGGCTGCCTGAGTGTTTGTGTGGGTGGGGTGTGTGTGTGACTGTACATAGATGTGTGAGTGGGTGATTCACTGGGTGCATGATTTCAAGAGTGCATCTGTGATGGACTGCTTGGGTGGGTGAGTGTGTGTATGGGTGTGTTAGTGAGTGAATGTATATCTCAGTGGTACATGTGCGAGTAACTACATATGTAAAAGGCAGTATATATGTGTGTTAGAGTATTTAAATGGCTATATGTGAGAGTGTGTTATTGTGAGAGTGGCTGTATGGATGCGTGTGTGCTTGTATCAGTTATTGTATAAGAGCGTAAGAATGTGCTAGTATTTGTATGAGTAAGTGAGCTGGTATGTGTATAACTGTATAGGTGAGTAAATGGGTGTGTGATTAATTTTTTGCATGACTGACTAGGTGTGTGAGTACCTCTATGGATGAGTGGCGGTGTGTGAGTGTTTATATAGGTGTATGAGTGCATATGATAGTCCTGTACTGAGTGACTGTAAGTATGAGTGACTGTACAGGTGAGTGAGTGGATGTGTGTGTAGACCTAAGAATCAGTGAGTGGGTATGTAGTTTTTGGTGTTGGAGTGTCTATGGTTTTGAGAATGGCAGTCTGTAATTTAGAGTGGGTGTATCAAAAGTTATATTAGGGTGTGAGAAGATGCATGAAATTATCACATGGATGATGTCATCAGTGATGTCATTTGAGATGTCATCAGTGATGTCATCAGTGATGTCACTGACCATGTCATGAGTGATGTAATATGTGACGTCATCAGCAGTGCATTGCGGGGCGCGAGTTATAGTTAGCTGAACTAACTATAACAGGGGAATTTCACGGGTTTTGTACAAGTGCAATGTCCAACTAACTATAACTGTCCCTAAAACCTATGGTTTTTTCAGTGAATTTCAAAGGTTTTTAAATGCTAATTTCTAACTATAACGTGTCTGAAACCTATGGTTTTTTCAGTGAATTTCAAAGGTTTTTAAATGCTAATTTCTAACTATAACGTGCCTGAAACCTATGATTTTTTAAGTGAATTTCAAAGGTTTTTTAAATGCTAGTTTCTAACTATGCCAACAGAGGTAGGACATGTGAAGAAAGAAGAAAAAACGCACAGAAAGAAGCAAAAGATGTGCAGAAAGAACCAACAGAGGAGCAGAAAGAGGCCTTGTTGCAAAATCATCCTGTGCCCACAACTTTTTCAGACGGGTACTGGTGGTAACTGACTCTGACTAACCAGAGCCAGTGCGCGTTTGCACAGTGGTGAAGGGAGGGGGGCCTGAGGTGACATGTGTGCAAACCCGCCCGTGGCGCATTTTAAGTTGCAGGATTAAGTCCCCTTGAATCCTGAGGGTCCCTGGGGCCCAACTAGCCCCCAGGTACCTACAGTTAGGACCACAGAGCTGAGTTGCAGAGAGGCGTTCCGAGGCCACGCACCTTTTTCACCTCTCTGCAATGCAACTCTGTTGTGCTTACTGAAGGTACCTGGGGGGCTAGTTGGCCCCCAGGATTCAAAGGGAATTAACTCCCCAACTTAAAACGCACCACAGAGCGTGTTTGCGCACGTCACCTGAGGCCCCGCCCGCTCCCTTCACCACTGTGCAAACGCGCCCCGTGGCGCGTTTTAAGTTGGGGGATTAGGTCACCTTGAATCCTGAGAGTCGCTGTGCCCAACTAGCCCACCAGGTACTTCCAGTAAGCACCACAGGCCTGCGTTGCAACGCCTGTAACAAATTGTGCAGTTGTGTTTAGGTAGTGAAGAGGGTCGTGCTGGGGGTAGTGTTTTAGGGTTTAGGGTAGTGCAGTGGTGTTTGCGTAGTGTAGGGGGTCATGCTGGGGGTAGATTTAGGGTTTAGGGTAGTGCAGTGGTGTTTGGGTAGTGTAGGGAGTCGTGCTGGGGGAGTGTTTTAGGGTTTAGGGTAGTACAGTGGTGTTTGGGTAGTGTAGGGGTCGTGCTGGGGTTAGTGTTTCAGGGTAGTGCTGTGGTGTTTGGGTAGTATAGGGGATACTGCTGGGGGTAGTGTTTTAGGGTTTAGGGTAGTGCAATGGTGTTTGGGTAGTGTAGGGGGTACTGCTGGGGGTAGTGTTTTAGTGTTTAGGTTAGTGCAGTGGTGTTTGGGTAGCATAGGGGGTACTGCTGGGGGTAGTGTTTTATGGTTTAGGGTAGTGCAGTGGTGTTTGGGTAGTGTAGGGGTTCGTGCTGGAGGTAGTTTTTAGGGTTTAGGGTAGTGCAGTGGTTGTGTAGTGTAGGAGGTCGTGTTTTAGGGTTTAGGGTAGTGCAGTGGTCTTTGGGTAGTGTAGGGAGTCGTGCGGGGGTATTGTTTTAGAGTTTAGGGTAGTGCAGTGGTCTTTGGGTAGTGTAGGGGGTTGTGCGGGGGGTAGTGTTTTAGGGATTAGGGTAGTGCATTGGTATTTGGGTAGTGTAGGGGGTCATGCGGGGTAGTGTTTTAGGGTTTAGGGCAGTGCAGTGGTGTTTAGGTAGTGTAGGGGGTCGTGATGGGGGAGTGTTAGTGTTTAGGGCAGTGCAGTGGTGTTCGGGTAGTGTAGGGGTCGTGCTGGGGGAGTGTTTTAGGGTTTAGGGCAGTGCAGTCGTGTTCGGGTAGTGTAGGGGGTCGTGCTGGGGGAGTATTTTAGGGTTTAGGGTAGCGCAGTGGTGTTCGGGTAGTGTAGGGGTCATGCTGGGGGTAGTGTTCTAGGGTTTAGGGCAGTGCAGTGGTGTTCGGGCAGTGTAGAGGGTCGTGCTGGGGGTGGTGTTTTAGGGTTTAGGGCAGTGCAGTGGTGTTCGGGCAGTGTAGGGGGTCGTGCTGGGGGTGGTGTTTCAGGGTTTAGGGCAGTGCAGTGGTGTTCGGGCAGTGTAGGGGGTCGTGCAGGGGTGGTGTTTCAGGGTTTAGGGCAGTGCAGTGGTGTTCGGGCAGTGTAGGGGTCGTGCAGGGGTGGTGTTTCAGGGTTTGGGGCAGTGCAGTGGTGTTCGAGCAGTAAAGGGGGTCATGCTGGGGGTGGTGTTTCAGGGTTTAGGGCAGTACAGTGGTGTTCGGGCATTGTAGGGGGTGGTGCTGGGGCTGGTGTTTCAGGGTTTAGGGCAGTGCAGTGGTGTTCGGGCAGTGTAGGGGGTAGTGCTGGGGCTGGTGTTTCAAGGTTTAGGGCAGTGCAGTGGTGTTCGGGCAGTGTAGGGGGTCGTGCTGGGGCTTGTGTTTCAGGGTTTAGGGCAGTGCAGTGGTGTTCGGGCAGTGTAGGGGGTCATGCTGGGGCTGGTGTTTCAGGGTTTAGGGCAGTGCACTGGTGTTCGGGCAGTGTAGGGGGTCGTGCTGGGGCTGGTGTTTCAGGGTTTAGGGCAGTGCACTGGTGTTCGGGCAGTGTAGGGGGTCGTGCTGGGGCTGGTGTTTCAGGGTTTAGGGCAGTGCAGTGGTGTTCGGGCAGTGTAGGGGGTCGTGCTGGGGCTAGTGTTTCAGGGTTTAGGGCAGAGCAACGGTGCTCAGGCAGTGTAGGGGGTTGTGCTGGGGGTGATGTTTCAGGGTTTAGGGCAGTGCAGTGGTGTTAGGGCAGTGTAGGGGGTCGTGCTGGGGGTGGTGTTTCAGGGTTTAGGGCAGTGCAGTGGTGTTCCAGCAGTGTAGGGGGTCGTGCAGGGGGTGGTGTTTCAGGGTTTAGTGCAGTGGTGTTCGGGCAGTGTAGGGGGTCGTGCTGGGGTGGTGTTTCAGGGTTTAGGGCAGTGCAGTGGTGTTCGGGCAGTGTAGGGTGTCGTGCTGAGGGGTGGTGTTTCAGGGTTTAGGGCAGTGCAGTAGTGTTTGGGCAGTGTAGGGGGTCGTGCAGGGGGTGGTGTTTCAGGGTTTAGGGCAGTGCAGTGGTGTTCGGCCAGTGTAGGTAGTCTTGCTGGGGGTGGTGTTTCAGGGTTTAGGGCAGTGCAGTAGTTTTCGGGCAGTGTAGGCGGTCGTGCTGGGGCTGGTGTTTCAGGGTTTAGGGCAGTGCAGTGGTGTTCGGGCAGTGTACGGGGTTGTGCTGGGGCTGGTGTTTCAGGGTTTAGGGCAGTGCAGTGGTGTGCGGGTAGTGTACGGGGTTGTGCTGGGGTGGTGTTTCAGGGTTTAGGGCAGTGCAGTGGTGTTCGGACAGTGTAGGGGTCGTGCTGGGGCTGGTGTTTCAGGGTTTAGGGCAGTGCAGTGGTGTTCGGGCAGTGTAGGGGGTCGTGCTGGGGCTGGTGTTTCAGGGTTTAGGGCAGTGCAGTGGTGTTCGGGCAGTGTAGGGGGTCGTGCTGGGGCTGGTGTTTCAGGGTTTTGGGCAGAGCAGTGGTGTTGGGCAGTGTAGGGGGTCGTGCTGGGGGTGGTGTTTCAGGGTTTAGGGCAGTGCAGTGGTGTTCGGGCAGTGTAGGGGGTCTTGCTGGGGTAGTGTTTCAGGGTTTAGGGCGGTGCAGTGGTGTTCGTGCAGTGTAGGGGGTCGTGCTGGGGTGGTGTTTCAGGGTTTAGGGCAGTGCAGTAGTGTTCGGGCAGTGTAGGGGGTCGTGCAGGGGGTGGTGTTTCAGGGTTTAGGGCAGTGCAGTTGTGTTCTGGCAGTGTAGGGGGTCATGCTGGGGGTGGGGTTTCAGGGTTTAGGGCAGTACAGTGGTGTTCGGGCAGTGTAGGGTGTCATGCAGGGGGTGGTGTTTCAGGGTTTAGGGCAGTGCAGTGGTGTTCGGGCAGTGTAGGGGTCGTGCTGGGGCTGGTGTTTCAGGGTTTAGGGCAGTGCAGTGGTGTTCGGGCAGTGTAGGGGGTCTTGCTGGGGGTGGTGTTTCAGGGTTTAGGGCAGTGGTGTTCGGGCAGTGTAGGGGGTCTTGCTGGGGGTGATGTTTCAGGGTTTAGGGCAGTGCAGTGGTGTTCGTGCAGTATAGGGGGTCGTGCTGGGGATGGTGTTTCTGGGTTTAGGGCAGTGCAGTAGTGTTCGAGCAGTGTAGGGGTTGTGCAGGGGGTGGTGTTTCAGGGTTTAGGGCAGTGCAGTGGTGTTCGGGCAGTGTAGGGGGTCACGCTGGGGGTGGTGTTTCAGGGTTTAGGGCAGTGCAGTGGTGTTCGGGCAGTGTAGGGGGTCATGCACGGGGTGGTGTTTCAGGGTTTAGGGCAGTGCAGTGGTGTTCAGGCAGTGTAGGGTGTTGTGCTGGGGCTGGTGTTTCAGGGTTCAGGGCAGTGCAGTGGTGTTCAGGCAGTGTAGGGGGTCGTGCTGAGGCTGGTGTTTCACGGTTTAGGGCAGTGCAGTGGTGTTCGGGCAGTGTAGGGGGTCGTGCTGGGGCTGGTGTTTCAGGGTTTAGGGCAGTGCAGTGGTGTTCGGGCAGTGTAGGCGGTCGTGCTGGGGCTGGTGTTTCAGGGTTTAGGGCAGTGCAGTGGTGTTCGGGCAGTGTAGGGGGTCGTGCTGGGGCTGGTGTTTCAGGGTTTAGGGCAGTGCAGTGGTGCTCGGGCAGTGTAGGGGGTCGTGCTGGGGGTGATGTTTCAGGGTTTAGGGTAGTGCAGTGGTGTTTGGGCAGTGTAGGGGTCGTGCAGGGGCTGGTGTTTCAAGGTTTAGGGCAGTGTAGGGGGTCGTGCTGGGGGTGGTGTTTCAGGGTTTTGGGCAGAGCAGTGGTGTTCAGGCAGTGTAGGGGGTCATGCTGGGGGTAGTATTTCAGGGTTTAGGGCAGTGCAGTGGTGTTCGGGCAGTGTAGGGGGTCGTGCTGGGGGTGGTGTTTCAGGGTTTAGGTCAGTGGTGTTCGGGCAGTGTAGGGGGTCTTGCTGGGGGTGGTGTTTCAGGGTTTAGGGCAGTGCAGTGGTGTTCTAGCAGTGTAGGGGGTTGTGAAGAGGGTGGTGTTTCAGGGTTTAGGGCAGTGCAGTGGTGTTCGGGCAGTGTAGGGGGTCTTGATGGGGGTAGTGTTTCAGGGTTTAGGGCAGTGCAGTGGTGTTCGGGCAGTGTAGGGGGTCATGCTGGGGGTGGTGTTTCAGGGTTTAGGGCAGTGCAGTGGTGTTCTAGCAGTGTAGGGGGTTGTGAAGAGGGTGGTGTTTCAGGGTTTAGGGCAGTGCAGTGGTGTTCGGGCAGTGTAGGGGGTCTTGATGGGGGTAGTGTTTCAGGGTTTAGGGCAGTGCAGTGGTGTTCGGGCAGTGTAGGGGGTCTTGATGGGGGTAGTGTTTCAGGGTTTAGGGCAGTGCAGTGGTGTTCGGGCAGTGTAGGGGGTCATGCTGGGGGTGGTGTTCCAGGGTTTAGGGCAGTGCAGTGGTGTTTGGGCAGTGTAGGGGTTGTGAAGGGGTGGTGTTTCAGGGTTTAGGGCAGTGCAGTGGTGTTCGGGCAGTGTAGGGGGTCGTGCTAGGGGTGGTGTTTCAGGGTTTAGGGCAGTGCAGTGGTGTTCGGGCAGTGTAGGGGGTCATGCAGGGGCTGGTGTTTCAGGGTTTAGGGCAGTGCAGTGGTGTTCGGGCAGTGTAGGGGGTCGTGCTGGGGGTAGTGTTTTAGGGTTTAGGGTAGTGCAGTTGTGCTTGTGTAGTGTAGGGGGTCGTGCTGGGGGTAGTGTTTTAGGGTTTAGGGTAGTGCAGTGGTGTTTGTGTAGTGTAGGGGGTCATGTTTTAGGGTAGTGCAGTGGTGTTTGGGTAGTGTAGAGGGTCGTGCTGGGGGTAGTGTTTTAGGATTTAGGTTAGTGCAGTGGTGTTTGGGTAGTGTAGGGGGTCGTGCTGGGGGTAGTGTTTTAGGGTTTAGGGTAGTGCAGTGGTGTTTGTGTAGTGTAGGGGGTCGTGCTGGGGGTAGTGTTTTAGGGTTTAGGGTAGTGCAGTGGTGCTTGTGTAGTGTAGGGGGTCGTGCTGGGGGTAGTGTTTTAGGGTTTAGGGTAGTGCAGTGGTGTTTGTGTAGTGTAGGGGGTCATGTTTTAGGGTAGTGCAGTGGTGTTTGGGTAGTGTAGGGGGTCGTGCTGGTGGTAGTGTTTTAGGATTTAGGTTAGTGCAGTGGTGTTTGGGTAGTGTAGGGGGTCGTGCTGGGGGTAGTGTTTTAGGGTTTAGGATAGTGCAGTGGTGCTTGTGTAGTGTAGGGGGTCATGCTGGGGGTAGTGTTTTAGGGTTTAAGGTAGTGCAGTGGTGTTTTTGTAGTGTAGGGGGTCGTGCTGGGGGTAGTGTTTTAGGGTTTAGGGTAGTGCAGTGGTGCTTGTGTAGTGTAGGGGGTCGTGCTGGGGGTAGTGTTTTAGGGTTTAGGGTTGTGCAGTGGTGTTTGTGTAGTGGGTCATGTTTTAGGGTAGTGCAGTGGTGTTTGGGTAGTGTAGGGGGTCGTGCTGGTGGTAGTGTTTTAGGATTTAGGTTAGTGCAGTGGTGTTTGGGTAGTGTAGGGGGTCGTGCTGGGGGTAGTGTTTTAGGGTTTAGGATAGTGCAGTGGTGCTTGTGTAGTGTAGGGGGTCATGCTGGGGGTAGTGTTTTAGGGTTTAAGGTAGTGCAGTGGTGTTTTTGTAGTGTAGGGGGTCATGTTTTAAGATGCAATGCTCCAATACCTGACCAGTCTGCACTACATAAAACTGCAAAAAACTAAAAATAAAAAGTGTTTTGCACACTTTTGTCATTGGGCTATATGTGGGCTACATCTGGGTAATATTTGTGCTACATTTGGGCTCTTTTTCACTGGTGGCCATCTTGGAAGACTTCTTTGTTATGAAGTTTCCTAATTTCTTCATTTACTGCAGTCTCCTCAGTAGGAAATGCTTTCAGTTTTTACTTTGATTCCATCAAATAGGCATTCAGATGTGTCTCACATCTTCCATAAATTCAGAATGTTAGCACTCTAGTTGCTCATTAGATCACTGGAGTAAAGCTACTGCTCACCAGGGAGTTAACTGGTAGTCTGCTGCTGGTATTGAAAGTGATTGTTTCAGTCTGCTTGTCAGAATTTTCTAATGAAATAGAAGAGGATTTGAGATCTCACTTAAAACATGCCCTAATTTTTCTTTCTGCAGCACTAACCATAATTTCTATTTCAAAAAGAACCGCTCATTTTGTTCCTTTTTAAATTAAATGTTTTAAGTGTTACCAGTTTATTCCAATCAAGATGGCTTCAGGTGTGCCATACTTTTGTCATAAGTAAGGCTGTTAGCACTCTAGTTGTTCTTTAGAACACTCTGGGAAGCTGCAGTAGAACACAAAGGCATCAACTGCCAGGCTGCTCCTGTTGAAATATAACAGGAAGATATTTGAGATCACACTTGAAATATGTCCTAATTTTTCTTTCTACAGCACTAACCATAATTTCTATAACAAAATGAACCCCATCATTTTGTTCCTTTTTAAATTAAATGTTTTAAGTGTTACCAGTTTATTCCAATCAAGATGGCTTCAGGTGTGCCATACTTTTGTCATAAGTAAGGCTGTTAGCACTCTAGTTGTTCTTTAGAACACTCTGGGAAGCTGCAGTAGAACACAAAGGCATCAACTGCCAGGCTGCTCCTGTTGAAATATAACAGGAAGATATTTGAGATCACACTTGAAACATGTCCTAATTTTTCTTTCTACAGCACTAACCATAATTTCTATGACAAAATGAACCCCATCATTTTGTTCCTTTTTAAATTAAATTGTTTAAGTGTTACCAGTTTATTCCAATCAAGATGGCTTCAGGTGTGCCATACTTTTGTCATAAGTAAGGCTGTTAGCACTCTAGTTGTTCTTTAGAACACTCTGGGAAGCTGCAGTAGAACACAAAGGAATCAACTGACAGTCTCTGCCCTTGTTGGATGTACATGTTTTACTGAGAATGTCAGACTTCATTCTCACATGAGTGAGAAAGATAATGTGAATTTACAGAAAATATGCTCTCATTTTAGCTTCTGGAGCACCTTCCAAACCTCCATGGGACAAGCATGAGAAAATAGTGTTCTCTCAAACATGATTCATGATATCCCAGCAGAAGGTTTTTCACATGGTAAAATCACCTTAGAATACACCACAATTCCTAAAATTAGTATGGTACCATCAACAAATAAATTCTAATGTAACTAAAGCCTGTTATCACCCTTTATAGTTCTCCTTTTGGTGACCCTCAAAATCTTCTATTCACTACAATGCATTTCAATGAGGTACTATCATTTATATTGGTCCCAAGATGGCTGCCAGCAATTCCAGGATGAAGTGCTGACAGCCAATCAGATCTCACGATGACATGTGTGGTTAGGCTCCGCCCAGATATATATGTGACTTTACTTTTGATTTTCTCAGGAACTATTGAACGGATTTACACCATTTAAGCAAAAGGCACGACACTGAACCAAGGGCTACCTCTTTGCCAAATTTGGTGTAATTCCGTTCAGCAGTTCGGGCTGTAGCTGCGACTAAAGGTTCCTATGGAAAAATGAATGGGAAAACGCGTTTTGGGACCCCCTTTTTCTCAGCCCCCGCTTGACGTATCACCCCGAGACTTTCAGGATAGGAGCGGACCGGAGCGCCCCAACAAGTTGGAAACTTTCGCGAAGATTCGTCAACCGGCGCCAACGTTATTTCAAATAGAATGTCGCGGATTTCCTATGGATAATAGGTTTTAACTATAACTATCTACTGGCGACCGCCAGTAGATAATATATATATATATATATATATATATATATATATATATATATACCAAGGTGTATTGAAGAATGAGTGGGTGTATGAGTGTCTGAATGTATGATTTAGTGGGTGCGTGACTGACAGTATAAGTGAGTGATTAAACGTGTCTTAGTTAATGCATGGGTGAATGATTAATCTGTGTGAATGTCTGTATCAGCCTGTCAGTTGGTGTGTAAGTGGCTGCATGGGTTGGTGAGTAGCCACATCAGTGTCTATATGGGTTAATGATTGGTTGTCCGAGTACCTGTATGGGTGCCTGAGTGTCTGTGTGGGTGGGTGGGCGTGTGGGTGACTCCCTGCATGGATGTGTGAGTGGGTGATTCATTGGGTGTATGCGTTTGTGAGTGCGTGTGTTAGGACTGTATGGGTTAGTGAGTGTACATATAGCTGTGTTGGTGAGTGAATGGATGTCTAAGTGGTATATGTGCAAGTACCTACATATGTGAAAGGCAGTATATGTGAGTGTTTGAGTATATAAGTGAGTATATGTGACAGTGAGTGATTGTGACAGTGGCTGCATGGATAAGTGTGTGCTTATGTCAGTAATTGTTGAAGAGAGTACGTATACGCTACTTTCTGTATGAATAAGTGAGGTGGTGTGTGTATAACTGTATAGGTGAGTAAATGGCAGTGTAATTAATTCTTTGGGTGACTGACTAGGTGTTTGAGTAACTCTTTGGGTGAGTGGCAGTGTATGAGTGTCTATATGGGTGTATGAGTGGATATATCAGTGGCTGTATTGATGAATGACTGCGTGTATGAGTGACTGTATGGGTTTTTTAGGTTCCTGTTTCTCACTGGGGACACTACGCACATTTTTCTTTTTCATTGTATATAGAATTTTGTTTGTGAAATATAAAATACGATTGTATCAAACCAAATCCATAGGTGTATGTGGTTTCTTCGCCCTCTGACATCATTTTAACCCTTCCATTGCGATTGTGCATCTTATTATCTATATATGATTCTATTATTCCACAGGAACCACTGTTTCTGACAATAATTTACCCACCCAGGTTCCTTAGTGAGTTGTGTTCCCTTGTCCTTTTCTCGAAAGAGGAAGAAAGGCGCAGAAAGAAGCAAGAGAAGTGCAGAAAGAGGCAAGAGAATTGCAGAAAGGGTTAGAAAGTGCAGAAAGAAGCAAGAGAAATGCAGAAAGAGGCAACAGAAGTCCAGAAAGAGGAAGAAAGGTGCAGAAAGAAGCAAGAGATGTGCAGAAAGAACCAACAGAGGTGCAGAAACAGGCCTACTTTGACTGTATTTTTTTTTTATTTTACAGAGTTTTATATAGAGCGAACTTGACCCGAAGGTATCGGGTATCAGAGCGCTTTACATAGCTCCAGTTGCGTTACATGAGGACACATTCATTTTTTTTGTTAGGCACGGGGAGATTAAGTGATTTGCCCAGAATCACAGGATGTTCAGCGTCAATGCTGAGACTCGAACCCAGTTCCCCAGATTCGAGATCGACCTCCCTAGCCGTTAGGCCAACTCCTCTCCCCAATGTACCTTACAACAGACTCATACTAAGTACCCTAATCACTAATCCTTCTCCAAAGATGTTTTAAACCTCACTTTTCTCTTGAAGGTTCACTATTAATCGACTGCTCAGAATGTTAGGCCTATCAAATAAAAAACAGTAATCATAAGCATATCGCTGTTGTAAGTCTGACCAAGTTTGTGAAGGGATGCATAAATAAACATACAAACACTTGAATACCTGTGTTTCAAACAGCATACTCTGTAAATTTGTGTAAAAATAGGTGTATGCATTTCTTTCTGCTCACAATACAGGGCACATGGGTATTCAATGGTATATTTGAGGGGCTCTATAACACATATAATCATAAGACATGTCTACCTGTGCAACCAAATGACAGAGCAGAACTGAGAAGATTTGACCACCTATAGGAGAAGTTACCCACTATTTAAGCTACAATCTTCAGATGCATAACACATGTAAGAATACACATACAAGTAGACATATACCTCAGTCACGAGAGCATGCAGACCTTTAAACTTGACAGCTTGCACTTCCCATTTGAGTACAGAAAGAGGCGAGAGAAGTTCAGAAAGAGGGAAGAGGGGTACAGAAAGATGCAAGAGGGGTGCAGAAATTTGCAAGAGAGGTGCAGAAAGAAGCAAGAGCAGTACAGAAAGAACCAACAGAGGTGCAGAAGGAGGCAAGAGGGGTGCAGAAAGAGGCAATAGAAGTGCAGAAAGAAGCAACAGAGGTGCAGAAAGAGGCAAGACAAGTGCAGAAGCAGGCAAGAAAGGTGCAGAAAGAGGGAACAGGGGTGCAGAAAGAGGCAGGAGTGATATAGAAATTTGCAAGAGAGGTGCAGAAAGAAGCAAGAGGTACAGAAAGAGGGAACAGGGGTGCAGACAGAGGCAAGAAAGGTGCAGGAAGAGGGGTACAGAAAGAGGCAAGAGGAGTGCACAAATTTGCAAGAGAGGTGCAGAACGAAGCAAGAGCAGTGCAAAAAGAACCAACAGAGGTGCAGAAGGAGGCAAGAAGGGTGCAGAAAGCGGCAAGAGAAGTACAGACAGAAGCAACAGAGGTGCAGAAAGAGGCAAGACAAGTGCAGAACAGAAGCAGGCAAGAAAGGTGCAGAAAGAGGGAGAGGCAAGAGGCTACAGAAATTTGCAAGAGAAGTGCAGAAAGAAGCAAGAGAGGTGGACAAAGAGGGAAGAGGGTTGCAGAAATAGGCAAGAGGGATGCAGAAATTTGCAAAAGAGGTGCAGAAAGAACCAAGAGCAGTGCAGAAAGAACCAACAGAGGTACAAAAAGAGGCAAGAGGGGTGCAGAAACGGGTAGGAGAGGTGCACAAAGAGGCAAGAGGGGTACAGAAAGAGGCAGGAGGGTTGCAGAAAGAAGGAAGAAAACTGCAGAAAGAAGCAACAGAGGTGCTGAAAGAGGCACGAAGGGTGCAGAAAGAGGGAAGAGAGGTGCAGAAAGAGGCAAGAGAGGTGCAGAAAGAGCTAAGAGGGGCACAGAAAGAGGCAAGAGGGGTGCAGAAATCTGCAACAGAGGTGCAGAAAGAAGCAAGAGCAGTGCAAAAGAACCAGCAGAGGTGCAGAAAGAGGCAAGTGAGGTGCAGAAGGAGGCAATAGAACTGCAGAAAGAGGCAAGAGAGTTGCAGAAACAGGCAAAATGGGTGCAGAAAAAGGGAACAGGTGGGCAGACTGAGGCAAGAGAGGTACAGAAAGAGGGAAGAGGGGTGCAGAGATAGGCAAGAGAGATACAGAAATTCAGAACAGAGGTGCAGAAAGAAGCAAGAGCAGTGCAGAAAGAACCAACAGAGGTGCAGAAAGAGGCAAGCGGGGTAGAGAAAGAGGCAAGAAAAGTGCAGAAAGAAGCAAAAGAGGTGCAGAAAGAGGCAAGAGAACTGCAGAAAAAGGCAAGAGAGGTGCAGAATGAGGCAGGAGAGGTGCACAAAGAGGCAAGAGGGGTACAGAAAGAGGAAAGAGGGGTGCAGAAAGAAGCAACAGAGGTGCAGAAAGAGGCAAGAGAACTGCAGAAGCAGGCACGAAAGGTGCAGAAAGAGGCAAGAGGGGTGCAGAAAGAAGCAAGAGTGCAGAAAGAACCAAGAGAGGTGGACAAAGAGGGAAGAGGGTTGCAGAAATAGGCAAGAGGGATGCAGAAATTTGCAAAAGAGGTGCAGAAAGAACCAAGAGCAGTGCAGAAAGAACCAACAAAGGTACAAAAAGAGGCAAGAGGGGTGCAGAAATGGGTAGGAGAGGTGCACAAAGAGGCGAGAGGGGTACAGAAAGAGGCAGGAGGGGTGCAGAAAGAAGGAAGAGAACTGCAGAAAGAAGCAACGGAGGTGCTGAAAAAGGCACGAAAGGTGCAGAAAGAGGCAACAGAGGTACAGAAGGAGGCAAGAGTGGTGCAGAAAGAGGGAAGAGAGGAGTAGAAAGAGGCAAGAGAGTTGCACAAAGAGGGAAGAGGGGTGCATAAAGAGGCAAGAGGGGTGCAGAAAGAAGCAAGTGAGGTGCAGAAAGAGGCAAGAGAGGTGCAGAATGAGGCAAGAGAGGTGCAGAAACAGGCAAGAGAAGTGTAGAAAGAGGCAAGAGAGGTGCAGAAGTAGGCAAGAGAATGCAGAAAGAGGCAAGAGAGTTTCAGAAAGAGCCAAGTGAGGTGCAGAAAGAGGCAAGCGGGGTAGAGAAAGAGGCAAGAAAAGTACAGAAAGAAGCAAAAGAGGTGCAGAAAAAGGCAAGAGAGGTGCAGAATGAGGCAGGAGAGGTGCACAAAGAGGCAAGAGGGGTACAGAAAGATGAAAGAGGGGTGCAGAAAGAAGCAACAGAGGTGCAGAAAGAGGCAAGAGAACTGCAGGAGCAGGCATGAAAGGTGCAGAAAGAGGCAAGAGGGGTGTAGAAAGAACCAAGAGAGGTGGACAAAGAGGGAAGAGGGTTGCAGAAATAGGCAAGAGGGATGCAGAAATTTGCAAAAGAGGTGCAGAAAGAACCAAGAGCAGTGCAGAAAGAACCAACAGAGGTACAAAAAGAGGCAAGAGGGGTGCAGAAATGGGTAGGAGAGGTGCACAAAGAGGCAAGAGGGGTACAGAAAGAGGCAGGAGGGGTGCAGAAAGAAGGAAGAGAACTGCAGAAAGAAGCAACAGAGGTGCTGAAAGAGGCACTAAAGGTGCAGAAAGAGGCAACAGAGGTACAGAAGGAGGCAAGAGTGGTGCAGAAAGAGGGAAGAGAGGAGTAGAAAGAGGCAAGAGAGTTGCACAAAGAGGGAAGAGGGGTGCATAAAGAGGCAAGAGGGGTGCAGAAAGAAGCAAGTGAGGTGCAGAAAGAGGCAAGAGAGGTGCAGAATGAGGCAAGAGAGGTGCAGAAACAGGCAAGAGAAGTGTAGAAAGAGGCAAGAGAGGTGCAGAAGTAGGCAAGAGAATGCAGAAAGAGGCAAGAGAGTTTCAGAAAGAGCCAAGTGAGGTGCAGAAAGAGGCAAGCGGGGTAGAGAAAGAGGCAAGAAAAGTACAGAAAGAAGCAAAAGAGGTGCAGAAAAAGGCAAAGAGAGGTGCAGAATGAGGCAGGAGAGGTGCACAAAGAGGCAAGAGGGGTACAGAAAGATGAAAGAGGGGTGCAGAAAGAAGCAACAGAGGTGCAGAAAGAGGCAAGAGAACTGCAGGAGCAGGCATGAAAGGTGCAGAAAGAGGCAAGAGGGGTGCAGAAAGAACCAAGAGAGGTGGACAAAGAGGGAAGAGGGTTGCAGAAATAGGCAAGAGGGATGCAGAAATTTGCAATAGAGGTGCAGAAAGAACCAAGAGCAGTGCAGAAAGAACCAACAGAGGTACAAAAAGAGGCAAGATGGGTGCAGAAATGGGTAGGAGAGGTGCACAAAGAGGCAAGAGGGGTACAGAAAGAGGCAGGAGGGGTGCAGAAAGAAGGAAGAGAACTGCAGAAAGAAGCAACGGAGGTGCTGAAAAAGGCACGAAAGGTGCAGAAAGAGGCAACAGAGGTACAGAAGGAGGCAAGAGTGGTGCAGAAAGAGGGAAGAGAGGAGTAGAAAGAGGCAAGAGAGTTGCACAAAGAGGGAAGAGGGGTGCATAAAGAGGCAAGAGGGGTGCAGAAAGAAGCAAGTGAGGTGCAGAAAGAGGCAAGAGAGGTGCAGAATGAGGCAAGAGAGGTGCAGAAACAGGCAAGAGAAGTGTAGAAAGAGGCAAGAGAGGTGCAGAAGTAGGCAAGAGAATGCAGAAAGAGGCAAGAGAGTTTCAGAAAGAGCCAAGTGAGGTGCAGAAAGAGGCAAGCGGGGTAGAGAAAGAGGCAAGAAAAGTACAGAAAGAAGCAAAAGAGGTGCAGAAAAAGGCAAGAGAGGTGCAGAATGAGGCAGGAGAGGTGCACAAAGAGGCAAGAGGGGTACAGAAAGATGAAAGAGGGGTGCAGAAAGAAGCAACAGAGGTGCAGAAAGAGGCAAGAGAACTGCAGGAGCAGGCATGAAAGGTGCAGAAAGAGGCAAGAGGGTGTAGAAAGAACCAAGAGAGGTGGACAAAGAGGAAGAGGGTTGCAGAAATAGGCAAGAGGGATGCAGAAATTTGCAAAAGAGGTGCAGAAAGAACCAAGAGCAGTGCAGAAAGAACCAACAGAGGTACAAAAAGAGGCAAGAGGGGTGCAGAAATGGGTAGGAGAGGTGCACAAAGAGGCAAGAGGGGTACAGAAAGAGGCAGGAGGGGTGCAGAAAGAAGGAAGAGAACTGCAGAAAGAAGCAACAGAGGTGCTGAAAGAGGCACTAAAGGTGCAGAAAGAGGCAACAGAGGTACAGAAGGAGGCAAGAGTGGTGCAGAAAGAGGGAAGAGAGGAGTAGAAAGAGGCAAGAGAGTTGCACAAAGAGGGAAGAGGGGTGCATAAAGAGGCAAGAGGGGTGCAGAAAGAAGCAAGTGAGGTGCAGAAAGAGGCAAGAGAGGTGCAGAATGAGGCAAGAGAGGTGCAGAAACAGGCAAGAGAAGTGTAGAAAGAGGCAAGAGAGGTGCAGAAGTAGGCAAGAGAATGCAGAAAGAGGCAAGAGAGTTTCAGAAAGAGCCAAGTGAGGTGCAGAAAGAGGCAAGCGGGGTAGAGAAAGAGGCAAGAAAAGTACAGAAAGAAGCAAAAGAGGTGCAGAAAAAGGCAAGAGAGGTGCAGAATGAGGCAGGAGAGGTGCACAAAGAGGCAAGAGGGGTACAGAAAGATGAAAGAGGGGTGCAGAAAGAAGCAACAGAGGTGCAGAAAGAGGCAAGAGAACTGCAGGAGCAGGCATGAAAGGTGCAGAAAGAGGCAAGAGGGGCGCAGAAAGAACCAAGAGAGGTGGACAAAGAGGGAAGAGGGTTGCAGAAATAGGCAAGAGGGATGCAGAAATTTGCAATAGAGGTGCAGAAAGAACCAAGAGCAGTGCAGAAAGAACCAACAGAGGTACAAAAAGAGGCAAGATGGGTGCAGAAATGGGTAGGAGAGGTGCACAAAGAGGCAAGAGGGGTACAGAAAGAGGCAGGAGGGGTGCAGAAAGAAGGAAGAGAACTGCAGAAAGAAGCAACAGAGGTGCTGAAAGAGGCACTAAAGGTGCAGAAAGAGGCAACAGAGGTACAGAAGGAGGCAAGAGTGGTGCAGAAAGAGGGAAGAGAGGAGTAGAAAGAGGCAAGAGAGTTGCACAAAGAGGGAAGAGGGGTGCATAAAGAGGCAAGAGGGGTGCAGAAAGAAGCAAGTGAGGTGCAGAAAGAGGCAAGAGAGGTGCAGAATGAGGCAAGAGAGGTGCAGAAACAGGCAAGAGAAGTGTAGAAAGAGGCAAGAGAGGTGCAGAAGTAGGCAAGAGAATCCAGAAAGAGGCAAGAGAGTTTCAGAAAGAGCCAAGTGAGGTGCAGAAGGAGGCAAGAGAACTGCAGAAAGAGGGAAGAGAGTTACAGAAACAGGCAAAAGGGGTGCAGAAAGACGGAACAGGTGGGCAGACTGAGGCAAGAGATGTGCAGAAAGAGGAAAGAGGGGTGCAGAAAGAGGCAAGAGGGGTGCAGAAAGAAGCAACAGAGGTGCAGAAAGAGGCTAAATAAGTGTAGAAAGAGGCAGGAGAGGTACAGAAACAGGCAGGAGTGGTGCAGAAAGAAGCAACAGAGGTGCAGAAAGAGGCAAGAGAAGTGTAGAAAGAGGCAAGAGAGTATAGAAAGAGGCAAGAGAGTTGCAGAAACAGGCAAGAGAGGTGCAGAAAGAGGGAACAGGGGTGCAGAAAGAGGCAAGAGAGGTAAGAAAGAGGGAAGAATGGTGCAGAAAGAGGCAAGAGGGGTACAGGAAGAAGCAAATGAGGTGCAGAAAGAGGAAAGAGAGGTACAGAAAGAGGCAAGAGAGGTGCAGAAAGTAGAAGAGATGAGCAGAAAGAGGCAAAAGAAGTGCAGGAAAAAAGAAAGGTGCAGAAAGAAGCAACAGAACTGCAGAAAGAGGCAAATGAGGCGCACAAAGAAGCAAGAGTGGTCTGCACACCATTAGTACCAATTTAATACCCACATTTAGCAATAAGTAATAGCTGACCATTCTAGGTTTGCAAAGGGCCTTCCACCACGCTGTAACACTTGTCGGTGCATTTTTGGTAGCGTTTGAGCCGTTTGAGCTAGAAACAAAGTTTTTTTTGTTCAAATCTGCAGATTATGCAGCAGATGATGCATTGTGTGGCAAATGCGAAAAATGTATAATTGTGCGAAAGTCGGTGCAGCCAAACAGTCACATAGTTCCAGTGGCCCTGCTCGTACCTCCGACTAGGTCCAGAAGTGCTCCTTAGTGGTTCCTTCTTTTTTTTGTCTCATTGAGTTTATAGTTTAGCTTCTATGGAAACGAAGAAGACTAAACCTGAGGTTACCACTCCACAACACAGACTACCTTACCACATAATTACTCTCCATAACACATAATCTCACTCTACATAATTCCTATACACTATACCACATACTTTCTATCCACATAATTTCACTGCACAACATACCGCATAATTCCACTACACACAACGTACATCCATTCCACTCCTAAAAACATTAGTAAAAAACTTTTACATTTACAATGCCAATAGCCCTAACTTTCGCAAATGCCAGACCTATTACATTCCAAATACTTCTTTAACTATTAGTCGCATTTGCAGAGCGGTGGAGAAAGGGGGCTGGGCCTCCGACCAGCACTCAGTAATTGCTGCATAGGACTTACAGGAGGTACCAGGAGGGCTTCTTGGCCCCCAAAGTCCCTCAGGAGTAAAGTGGACTTCATCCCCCAACCAGTAGTGTGCCAGGAGGCGCTTTTGCAGAGTGGTGGAGAAAGGGGGCATGGCCTCTGAAGACTTCTTAGCAATCCCACTGTATGGGACTTACTGGAGGTAACAGGAGGGGTAGTTGGCCCCAAGGACATTCTTGGGGGCCAACTACCCCTTCTATTACCTCCAGTAAGTCCCACACAGCAGGATTGCTAAGTTCTCATAGCAGGCCATGCCCCCTTTGCCCACCACTCTACAAAAGCGCTCCCTGGCATGCTTTTGGATGGGGATTGAAGTCCCCTTTGCTGCTGGGGGTCCTTAGGGGCCAACTAGCCTACCTGTTACCTCCAGTAAGCCCCACACAGTGGGATTGCGGAGAGGTGGACAGAGGCCATGCCCCCTTTCTCCACCACTCTGCAAATGCACCTCCTGGCATGCTCTTGGTTGGGGAATAAAGTCCCCTTGCCTCCTGAGGGTCCCTGGGGGCCAACTAGCCCTACTGTTATCTCTAGTAAGCCCCACACAGCTGGATTGCTGAGAGGTGGTCCAAGGCCACACCCCTTTTTTACACTACTCTGCAAACGCAGCTCCTGGCGCACTGCTGCTTGGGGTATGAAGTCCAATTTAGTCCTGATGTCCTCAGGACACAAAACAACCTCATCGCCCCACCAGCAGTGCGCCAAGAGGCGCGTTTGCAGAGTGGTGTAAAAAGGGGCATGGCCTCGGACCACCTCTCAGCAGTCCCACTTTGTGGGGTTTACTGGAGGTACCTGGTGGGCTAGTTGGCCCCTAAGGACCCTTAGTATTCGAGGGGGCTTAAACCCCTCAATCCAGAACACGCCAGGAGGCGCGTTTGCTCTTTGTTGCAGGGAGGGGGTGGGGCCTCCCGCAAGATTCCAGCTTTTTTTAATTTGGTTTTTGGAAGGGGGGCTGTGTGGCCCCCCTTCCCTTAATTATTTTTGGGCCCCTGGGACCCCATCCCCCAGGGTCTGAGTTTTTTTGTTTTTTTTCAAACGGGAAGGGGTCCCCCCTCCCATGGCCGATTTCCCGGGGCATGGGCACATATTTAATTTTTTTTTCAAGCGTTTTTTTAAGGATGGGCTGCGCGGCCCCCCTCCTGAGGCCATTATTGGCCCCTGGGACCCCATCCCCAGGGCTTTGCCTCGTTCTTTTTTTTATTTATTATTTTTTTATTTATGGAGGGAGGCCGCATGGCCCCCTTCCCTAGGCCACTATTGGCCCCGGGGACCCCATCACCCGGTGCCTGGCCGCATGTTGGGGACCGCGGGGGGAGCCCCAATGCCACTGTGGTCCCAGCCGGTTCCCCGCCTCCTGCATGAGCCGGCATTGCTTTTGGACAAAGGGTGCTGCTGACATGCAGCACCTCAAAAGCAATCTGCTTCACTTCATGGAAGCGAGAGCAGGTTTTCTGCTCTCACTTCCATGAAGCGAAGCATAGTTTGCAATGAGAGGGCGGGAGCCACGCCCCCACCCTGTCATTGCAAACTGCAATGTCCCAGGGTTGGCACCCCGGGACATTGCTGGAGCCGGCCCCTGGGGGGTGGCGGTCCCCAGGGCCATGAAGGGCTCCAGGAGGGGGGCCGCAAGGCCCCCTCCCTTCATGTGCAAAGCCCCAGGGAGGTGGTGGTCCCCGGATCTGCAACGGACCCCTCAACTTAATGTATAAATGCCCTGGGGAGGTGGTGGTCCCTGGGGCAGTGTTGGGGGGGGAGCAGGAGCTCCCCCACACTTATTTTTTTAATTATTGAAGCCCCGGGGAGGTGGCAGTCCCCAGGGCTTGGGGGGGCCCGGGAGGCCCCCCACACATAATAGCAATGCCCCGGGACTTAGCCCACCCGGGGGCTGATTAAAACGAAGCGCAGAAGACCACGCTTCGTTTTTTAAAACATTTTCAGCGGGATTCGCGCCCCCAGCGCGAATTCTGCCAATTTAGTTTTTTTTTAAAAAAAATGCTTTTTTGGGCCTGTGAGCAGGCCCTGGGTGTCAGGGGGTCTCTACCTTGCCCCCTTTTCTTGTTTTTTGTCTTTTTTTTTACTGTTTTCTTGTGACGCAGTTTTACCGAGCCACAAGATGGCTGCCAACACTTCTTGGTTTGGAGAGTTGACAGCCAATCAAAATGAAGCTCGTGCTATGGAGGGTTTGCGAATCCTCCTCGGCCACCAGATATCGATATTATTATTTTTAGAATTTCTCGGGAACTACTGAACGGATTTGCACCATTTAAAAAAAGCACGCTTTCTGAACCAAGAGCTAACTTTTTGCCAAATTTGGTGTAATTCCGTTCAGCCGTTCGGGCTGTAGCTTTGTCTAAAGTTTCCTATGGAAATTAACATGGAGAAAACGCGTTATGGGACCCCCCTTTTTTCTCAGCCCCCGCTCAATGAATCACCCCGAATATTTCAATACTGGAGCTGTCCAGAGCGAACCATAAGTTTTGAAAATTTTGCGACGATTCGTCAAACGGCGCCAAAGGTATTGGCAAAAGAAAAAACGCTTTTTGAATAGAAACGAGGTCAGCGTAGAGGTACACTGACCTCATGGTTGACATATAGGGGTGTTAATGAAACAAGTTATGAGTCAAAAATTGATATTATTTCTGGCAAGCGATAATTGCGACTTTGTCGCAACCATCAGATCAGCCCCTGTGTAACATCACAATGAATATGCGAATACGAGTGATGAATTAAAAAAAATTACATTCACAGACTAATTTATACACTGACTCACAGACCCACTCAGAACCTTACGCACCCACTCAGAGACATTATGCATCCAGCCAAAAACCCACTCAGAGACTCATGCACCCAGTCACAGAGCCATTCAGAGGCTTGTGCACCTACTTAAAGACCCACTGAGAAAGTCATGCACCCTCTCACAGACCCACACTGACTTACGCACCTACTCACAAGCCCACATAGAGACTCATGCCCCACTCACAGACCCTCATGCCCACTTACAGACCCACTCATGCACTCATTCAGTCATCCATGCACCACTCATGCACTAATTCAATCATCCATGCAACATTCATGCACTCATTCAATCATCCATGCAGCACTCATGCATTCTTTCAATCATCCATGTACCACTCATGAACTCATTCAATCACCATACTCATATTCATGCACTCATTCATTCATGCAGCTTGTCTTTTTTTAACCATGAAAGGCAGTTCTCAAAAGAACCGTTTTTTTAACTATGTTTTTAATTTTTTGAGGATTTTTTAAAGTTTTTTTACTTTTTTTTTATTTTTATCAAATAAAATGGCAACTAGGATAACAAAATTGTAACGGAAAGCATCAAAAACAGTGCAAAAAATGCAAGAATTAGCAAGCGTGCTGTCTTGCTGCTTCCAATATCTTATCAACACACTGCTCTCCGGCTGTCAGAGTTACATTGCAGCCAAGGCAATAAGTGCCCTCCTCCTTCGACTTCAGATACAGTTCAGGCTTTTGCCTCTGAACTTCTGCAGGAACTGGATCTCAAGGCAGAGATTTAGAAGCACTGACTGTTGATGGTTGCTCCCCATTTCTCTTACGTTGCACTCCCTTCAACTGTTTTTTCTGATATGTCTTCAGGTGGTACAGCACAGAGGTTGTTCCGCAAGAATATTTCATTGCACCTCCTCTAGAAAGAGTCTTTGTACACAAGGTTCACTTTACCAGCTTGGCCCCAGCTTTGAATTGCCCCTGGTGGGATGGTGAAAAATGTCCAAGCAATGCTCTCCTTTCTTGCTGGTAGCTCTTCATCAGAGGATTCCCCTCCTCCAGCTGCTTTGTCCTGCTGCTCAGCCTCAAGATCTACCTTCTTCACCTCATCCTGATGCCATTTAATTTTATAAAAAAGCAAAAAAAGAACTGTAAACACAGATCTGTGCGATACAGAACAGGACAACACCTGGAATACTGCTAACTGCAGCTAGAATATTCAAGAAGGAAGAAACATGTTGAAACTTCAGTTCAAGTTAAAGGAAAGGTGTCTCCTCCAATCACATCTCTTTGTTTTGAGGTCACATGATTTTCATGACCACCGATGTCATCGCGAACACCGGTGTCGTCACAGAAACGCAAAAACAAAGTAAAAAGTGACTTATAATAAAACTACCTACTATACTGTACTATTAAAGTATTGACCACAAATACTAATTAAAATTCCTTTATGAATGTCTATCATACTGTAAAAAAATAAGTCATAATATTCTCACTTATTCGTAATACTGAAAGCGACATATCGCAGCGTCCCACGTCATCGCGAACACTGGCATCATCACGAATACCGGCGTCCCCGCAGAAATGTAAAGATGAAGTAAAAAGTGTTTTATAATAAAAGTATTTAGAGAAATACAAGTTTCTATAATATACCATTAAGGTCCTGATGACAAACACTATTTAAAAAATGTTTATATATGTGTAGCATACTTTTAAAAAAAGTTATATTTGCACTTAATCGTATCACTGGAAGCTACTTATCGCAGAGTTCCCCGTCAGTGTGAACACCAGAGTCATTGCGAAGGCTGGCATCATTGTGAACAATAAACAAAATGTAAAAAATATGGGGAAACAAAAAAAAATAACTATATATTTAAATCTTACAGTTAGGCAATAAGAAGCAATAGAAATTCACTGAAAAAAACAAAGGTTACAGGGGCGTTACAGTTAGGAAATACCATTAAAAAACCTAGAAATTCAGTATAAAAACCAAAGTTTGCAGGGACATTATAGTTGGGAAATAGAATTTAAAAAAAACTTAGAACTTTTCTGAAAAAAGCAAAGGATACTGGGACGTTATACTTAGGCTCACATTTCACTTGTACAAAACCAGAGAAATTCAGCAGTTATAGTTATCTGAACTAGCTATAACTTATGGCCCTGCAATGCACTGCTTATGACCTCGCACATTACATCACTCATGAAAAGTCAGTGACATCACTGATGACATCACTGATGAGATCTTAAATAACATCACTGATGACATCTCAAATTACATCACTGATAACATCATTCAGTTAGTGTGAGTGTTTTCTAAAATATATTGAGTGTTAAACATATATACTAAGGTAAGGGGCTGTGTGAGTGCCTATATGGGTTAGTGAGTGGGTGTGTAAGTGGTGTACAGAAGAGTGAGTGTGTATGTGAAAGACTGTATACATGACTGAGTAGGTGTTTGAGTTTTTGTATGGGTGTGTCAGTGGGTATATGCGTAGGTGAGTGGCTGTGTCAGTATCTGCTTGGGTGAGTGAGTAGGTGTGTAAGTGGCTGTAATGGTGAATGAAAGGGTGAATCAGTGGCTGTATGAGTGAGTGTGTGGGTGTGTCAGTGGCTGAATGAGTGACTGAGCGGATACATAAGTGTCTGTATGTGTGAGTGACAAGGTACATGAGTGGCTGAATGGGTGCATGAATTGGTGTGTAAGCGGGTGCATAGGTGAGTGAGTGACTGTATGGGTGAGTGGCTGTATGGGTGAGTAAGTGAATGTGAGAGAGGTTGTATGGGAGAGTATGTGCTTGCCTCAGTGATTGTATAGGTGAGAGAGTACATGTGTTAGTATATGAGTGAGTAAATATATGGGTGAGTGATTGGCTATGTGAGTGACAGTATGGGTGAGTGAGTAGGTGTGTAGGTAGCTGTATGGGTGACTGATTCAGTATGTGAGTGGCTGTATAAATGTATGAATGGGTGTGTAAGTGTATATGTCTGTATGACTGGATCTGTGAGTGGCTGTATTGGTCAGTGAGTAGGTGCATGAGTGGCTGTATATGTGAGTTAGTGGCTGCGTTAGTGACAGTATGGATACGATGATGCGTGAGTGCATCTATGGATCAGTGAGTAGGTGTGTAAGTGTTTGTATGGGTGTGTGAGTGGTTCTGTGGATGATGCCATCAGTGATGTCATTTGAGATGCCAACAGTGATGCCATCAGTGATATCATTGACCATGTTATGAGTGATGTAAAATGTGAAGTCATAAGCAGTGCATAATTGGCTTCACAATGGGGCCTGTGCCCCCATCCATCATACAATTTAGCCCCAGGGAGGTGGTGGGCCTGCATTTATTTAAACATTGGTCCCAAAGAGGTGGTGGTCCCCTGGGCGTGAAGAGTGCTGCACCAGCACCCCTGCATGTTTTTGTTTACTGATACCCCTGAGACCTGGCCCACCCGGGGGCTAAAGATTACAGAAGCGCTGGAGCCTGTGCTTCTTTTTTTATTTTTTTTGCGTAGGAGTTGTGGTTCCAGTGCGGTTCCTGCGGGTCCCCTCCCCATATGGCTAGGGGGTCAGGGTATTCCTATCCTGCCCCCTTTTTTACGTTTTTTTTCAGACACTTGGCTGAAGCTGAATCTTAAGATGGCTTTTAACACTTCCTAGTTGGAAGAGTTGGCAGCCAATCAGATTTGAGCGCAGAGGATCTGCATCCCTTTATATGCGAATTTGGATTTTCCTTAATATTTCCAAAACTACTGAGTGGATATATGGCAATTTAAAGAAAGGTTGCTTTCTGGACCAACAGCTACCTTTCTGCCAAATTTGGTGTAATTCCGTTCTGCAGTTCGGGCTGTAGTTGTGTTTAAAATTCCTATGGGAATTAACATGGGAAACACATGCTTTTTGACCCCCCCTTTTTCTCACCCCCTGCTTGACGGATCGCCCCGAAACGTTTCATGTACAGCAAGAATCACCGGGGCACTTTTTTTGGGCAGATTTTGTCAAGATTCATAAAAAAATAGTTAGGGCCATGTTTCCATAGGAAAATCGTTTGACTTGCCTATAACTTTGTCGTCGTTTGATGAATCTTCATAAAATTTTGCAAAAAAGTGTGCCAGTAATTCTAGTTGATCATGGAAAGTTTCAGGTGATCCATCAAGGGGGGGGGCTAAGAACAAGGGGGTCAATAAAAGTACATCTCCCATTAAATTAAAGGAAATCCAAATTTGAATATCTAGGGTTATGAAGTCTTTGCGAATAATGTTGAGCTTGTGCAGAGACCTGCAGAGCTCTCATTGACAGCAAACACTTCAACCAGGGAGATTTGGCAGCCATCTCGGGGCTTGGTTTCAACTGAATGCCAATAAAAGCATTTTTTTAATGTTGTGGTAATTTTTGCAAATATATCACGAATGCCGCCCCTGGGTGAGCCAGGTTTGTTGGATAATTAGGATTATCGGAAGGTGTGGCTGTGCAATCCTGATGTAAGACAAAGTGCACTCTGTTTTCTCATGCCCCAGAATCAATTTTCCCCCCTGGCCAGCCAGTGGGTGTCTCCATTATGGAATCTCCAAAGCGCTGCTCAGCTCAACATCACGCGTGCAACATTCCGGCCCTGGTAGCAAATTAGAGAAATGTGCAAGCGATCGGCTCCTATCTGCCCATGGAGCATAAATTGGTCCGACCCTTAAGAGCTGCGATGCATGCCTCTTGATCTTCCTTTCCATGGGCACTCTTGCATTTTTGTTACTACCTGTCTGTTGACACTGCCTGGCTCAGGTTGTCACAGACTATTTACTTTGTCCCTGACCAGGTAAACAATTTCCTTCTATACTGGAGGCAGATAACATCCCTTGTACCTCCTCTTGCACCAGTGCATGGGATGTGGATCGTGCCATTTCCTCCGTACCTCCCTTTGCACCCTTCCATGGGGTGTAGATAGTGGCATTACCCCTGTACCTACCCCTCGCGCCTGTGCATAGGTTATAGATTGCGCCACTACTGCCATGCCTTCGCTCACTCTGGTGCATGGGATGGGACTGTAAGGCTGCTGTGGCCTTCACAGCTCCTCCCATACACCCCTTAAGGTGTCACCATTAAAGCACAGGGGAGGGCTGGGATGCAGTGACCACCTGTGCTGGCCCTTTCTGGAGCCACATGGCCCCTGCTCAGTTCCAAACATACAACCATGTGGGTTGTACCTGCCGGAGCTCTAAATATCATGGTTGGCCGTATTTTGCTTTCATTGCGTATTTTCTGGAGCCACCTGGCCCCTGCTCAGTTCCACACATATAACCACATAGGTTGTACCTGCCGGAGCTCTAAATATCACGGTTGGCCTTTCTTGCTTTCATTGCGTATTTTTCTGATCTCGCTTCTCAAGCAGATGCGCTGTTGGGGGTGTGGCTAGTGGCCGAACATGGCGGACACGAGCTAGCGGAGCTCCGCATCCCGAGCTGCTCTGCCAATAAATCCAACCATCATCCGCCACAAGTTTGGGGGAGAGACAACATCACCTGCTTCCCCAACTTATTCGGCTCCTGTGGTCCAAGTCTGGAGAAGTTTGGACCGGGACTTGTGCAAGAAGGAGAGGCAGCCGTGGGCGCGAGGGTAACGAGAGGCCCGGTGCTGCCCATAGCAGCGAGAAAGGCTCCAGAAATGCCGGATTGGGTGATCGAGATGTGGAGACACCCGTGCGGTGACAGAGTGGATCCGTTGAGGTGCGTCTCGGCGCCCCATCTTGAGGCTCGGAGGGAGCCTTAAAACACTGCGATGCCTGGTGGTCTGGCTGGGGCGGCCTGATCTTAGGTCGCGTGGTGGGCCCCAGGGCCCCCGGCCCAGCCTGAGAACATAACCAACGCACTGGAACACATCCGGGGCACTGCCGGGCTGGCTGAAAAGACAGTTGCTCAGCCTCGGGGTACGTCAGAAGATTTGGCGGAGTGGCGCCACCCGGACTGAAGGCTGTTCTGGAAGAGGTGAGGTGGCTCTGGGGGTGAAGTGGCGGGGAGGCCCTGAATCCATCTCCGGAGGCCTCACTGCAAATGTGGCCTCGGGGGCAGAGGCCGGAGGCCCCCTTCCATATATTAAAAATCAGACGAATTCGGTGGGCCAAGTACAGATGGGACACAATGCAGCAGGCCTGTGAATGAAATTGGCTGCGTGACCTGGGGATGCTGGGCTAAATCGGAGGCGCACCCCCTGGGAGAAGCCGGACAAAATTTTTCCGGATCCACGACTAGTGCAGTCTGGGGCCAACTAGTGAAGCCTCCCCATCGACAGGCCGCGCAATGGGGTCCCAGTGGTGGAAATCTAGCTCCCTGAATTCGCCCTTCTCTAACCCGGGTTACTCATCGCGGCAGGCAGCAGTGCGGGAGGTAGCGGAATGGTTCAGGAGGCAACGAGCAGCCAAAGAAGCCCCAGACTTCAACTTCCCCACAATGGCTGGGGGCAAGGAAGTGGGGGAAAAAAGTCACAGCAGAGCAAGATGGAGCATTATGTCCTCCCTACACAGGTGCAGAATGAGATAGAGACTGAGACGAAAGCATGCCAGTTGGATGAAGAGGCCCAGGAACCATCATTAAGGGACATTATGGCAGCCATTCAGGGTGTCAAAGGAACACTGGAACCCAAACTCGATTCTGTAGTGGTGGAAATGTCTTTGATGAGAGCGGAGCTAAATAAGGAGAAAGAGAGGGTCCGCGAGATACAACGGCAGGTCTCGGGCATTGATGAGACTACTCAACTGAAGAGGCAGGTAGCTTCCTTGCTTCAGGACATGTCACGATGCAGGCTCGATTGGAAGACATGGAAGGAAGATCGAGACGTAACAATCTGCGCCTGGTGGGAGTACCCGAGAAAACAAAACAGCCCTGTACTGATCTCCTTGTAGAGCATTTTATCACCACTGTGCTCCAGCCCAAAGGTCTCTCGAAGTTCTTTTTGGTCGAAAGGGCACATAGGGTGCCGACCACCCCCCCTAGACGTGGTATGCCCTCCGCACCTTCGTGGCTCATATCTTCTACTACAGAGACAGGGATGTAATCCTGCAAGCAGCACAACACACTCCGGATTTGAAATTTGAGGGAAACCCTGTTGCCCTTTATCCAGACTATACCCTCAAGGTCCAACAACAATGGAGAAGTTTCACAGAAGTAAAGCAGGAACTAAGGAGGCGCGAAATTAAATACATGATGCTCTTCCCTGCCAGACTCCGTGTAATAGCGGAGGGAAAGACTTGGTTTTTGACTCTCCTAGTCTGGTAATAGACTGGCTGGAAGGTTGGCGGGTGGCAGGTGAAGGGAAAAGACACCAGTCAGCATGCCAGAAGGGTGCGGGGGCTGCACAGGGGAGGGCTGGGGCCGGTCAGTGGAGAGATGACACAGACGGGGCTGATAGTTGGGGGGTCTCTGATGGGGGAGGGGGGCGGTCGACTTCCTGAGTGGGACTGGAAGTTGTTTTCTGCCTCACCAACGATACTGATGGGTGCGCGTGACCAGGACCCAATGAGCACCCTGCAGGAGCCGTGAGAGGGAGGGCTTCCCTTGTTTATGTTAAAAGGGAACTATAGGTTGTTATGCACAAAGCAGGATAAGTGTTAGCGCTGAGAACCTCAATGCATTCCAGCTTGTTTGCTATAGATACTCCATCCCCACTTACAACATCGTCCTATGCTCAGGCAGAGCGGGGAGGAATCAATCTGGTCACAGCCTCTCAATACCCCCAGTTGTTAATTAACTAACATGTTTTTCCTTTTTAAGGGGCAACAGGCACCTTGCCAGTTGGGGAAGGGTGGGCAGTTTAGATACCACCGGGCAGGGTAGCAGGTTGGATGGAATTTTTGTAATTAGGGGATTAGTTGTTAAACCAGACACACACACTTGGAGACCGAAGTCAGAAACACTACATGGGGGCATAACTTGTATTCGGGCGATCCTTACATTTCAGCTCACTAGGACATATGGAACATCCTCTTAAAACCAGGTCTCGCCTGTCAGTTCTCTCATGGAACGTAAACGGAGTTGGCAACAAGATAAAACGCAGTATGGTACACCAATTTATCCGTAAACACTGCCCTGATATTGTCCTAATGCAGGAAACCCACCTGCTAGGAAATTCTTGTCGAGCAATGAATAGGGGAGGCAATACTATGGTGACACACTTAGGATACACTACTGACTCTAGAGGAGTGGGCATTCTCATCAGAAACTCCACACCCTTTATTTGACACAAGACTTGGGTGGACCTGCAGGGACTCTATGTGGTGCTAACTGGCATAGGGGAGGGAATCCCAATTAATCTATGTTCGGTATATATTCCTCTGCGACTACACCGTACCGTACTGCCGAGACTGAGCGAGTTATTGCTTCAGCTGCCTGAGTGGGTTCTACTTTTGGGGGAGATTTTAATGCATTACTCTCGCCAGACTTGGACAGGCAGACTAGATCCCTCCTTACCCACTGGGACCCAACACTGTCCACTTTTGTGAAAGCCCTTTGCCTAGCAGGTACCTGGCGCACACGACACCAGATAGATCGCCAATATACCTTCCTTTCAGGAGCTCATTGAAGCCAGTGTAGACTAGACTATATTTTTACGCAGGTTGTTCACTTGGCCAAAGTAGCAGAGGTAAGACACCTCGCCCAGGGAGTATCGGACCACTCCCCGGTCTGGATAGAATTATGGGGACGGGCCACTTCAACTCCAGGGCCGCGACTCATTAATGCCTGGTATCTCCAAGACACTAAATTTACTGAAAAACTGGACGAGGCAACCACTACATATTTCGATTTCAATGCAGGGTCGGTGACTTCCAACTTAACACTTTGGGAAACCTTCAAGGCGTTCATTCAGGGAAATGCCTATTCACAAATAGTGGGGAAATGCAGAGACCAGGAGAAAGTACTTCTCGCACTAGAGAATGAAATACAGGCCATAGAAAGGGAGGGACTGAACACAGGGAAGTTGCTCGCCTGGCTTGAGAAACGAGACAGAATAAGTAGTTGGGTACCCCAAATAGTGACAGAGCTGGGAGAAACAGTCTCTGATCCCGAAGGGATCTCTGAGGCATTTGCACAGTATTATGAGCAACTCTACTCCCCCACTACTCAATGGTCCACAGCAGAGATCCAGGACTTTCTCAGGGACATTAAACTCCTGCCCCTATCGGAAGAACACCGAGACTATTTAGAGGCAAACATCGAGCCCTTTGAAGTGAAACAGGCAATACGATCATAAAACTCAGGCCAGGCGATGGGACCTAATGGCCTCCCCATTGAGTTATACAAACTTCTAGTGTCAAAGTTGGCACCCCATTTGCTTCACATGTGGACGGAGGCGAAAGAAGAACAAATGCTTCCGCCAGATCAACGTCTCGCTACTATAGTAGTCATTCATAAGGCTAGGAAACAGCCAGAGAATTGCAACTCATACCGCCCCATCTCTCTACTTAATGTGGAGGTGAAGGTCCTTGCCAAGCTCCTGGCTACTAGGTTACACAGAGTCATATTTACTCTAGTGCATCCAGATCAATCGGGCTTTATGCCTAATAGAGGAACACACCTTAATCTGCGTAGATTGTATGGGGCAATGGCTGGTTCTGGTAATGACAAAATAGCTACTATGGTCCTGTTTATGGATGCCTCCATGGCATTTGATGCCCTAGAATGGACATATATGTTTGGAGCACTCGAACAATTGGGTTTTGGCCCAAATATTTTGGGATGGATGCGACTGCTGTATACTGCCCCAATTGCCCAGTTTAAAGTAAATGGTATAACGTCACGTAGTTTCCCTCTGAGGAGAGGAACCAGACAGGGATGTCCTTTTTCCCCCTTAATATTCATGCTAGCCCTGGAGCCCTTGGCGGCGTGGGTACCACAAGACCCGATTGTAACGGGCATCACATGGGGAGAATCATGGGAAGAACACATCTCTTTGAATGCGGACGATATCCTGTTTTATGTGTCCAACCCCCCCACCACAATTAACCGCCTCACACACATCCTCCACACTTTTGGTTGGAACTGCGGCTAAACAATAAACTGGGGAAAATCCCTCATGCACTTAATAACGGGTCTCATGCCCACACTTCCCATAAGCTTTGAGTTGCCATTGTCGGCGGGCCACTTTAAGTATCTAGGCATTCATATCACTTTGGACCCTGCCCTGTTTTATCGACTGAACTTGGCCCCCCTCTTGGAACTTTTTAAGGCAGATGTGGAACATTGGAAAACAACCTTACCGCTCTCACTATTGGGGCGAGCGGCCATGTTTAAGATGATGACGCTACCCCGAATGCTTTACACCTTGCAGAATACTCCGCATCGAGTGCCAGATGTTTCTTTTTATCCATCGATTCCCTTTTCCATTCACTGTTGTGGAATGCAGCCCCACCTCGGATTGCACTAGCCAAATTAAAATGTGGAGTAGATGATAGAGGCATAGGCCTCCCAGATGTAAAAAAATATTATTGGGCGGCGCAGTTAGCGATAGTGAACAACTGGGTGTTTGCCCCTTGGGACGACCCAAATTACAGATTGGAGAGACTCTCCATGGTCCCGGAGGATTCCAGAACGTTCTTTACAGTTCACATTGGGGAGGTAACCTATTTCCACAAACACGCACAATTGCTCAGATATGACGCACTGCCACATCCTTCTTGGGATGGAAGGGGAAGGTTACTAATATGACTCCACTATGGCACAGTAACGTACTTTCACATGTACGTGATTTGTTGGGTTTTAAATTATGGGACTTAATAGGCATTTCCACGGTGGGGGACGTTTGGAGGGATGGCAACATGCTTATTTGGGATGAGCTACGTACCCAATATAAACTAGCTGACACTGAGGTTTTCAGATACCTTCAACTTCGACATGCCCTTAAAACACATATCACTGGGGAGACCCCACTGCCAGACTACTCCCCCCTAGAGGACCGAATCTTAACAGAAGCATTACCCAAAAAAACAGTATCTCTCATATACAAGAAACTATGAAATAATTCTCCCGACCTTCTGGTAGGGTTTATATCAAAGTGGGAGGTTGATGTCGGAGATTGCGATGATGGGGAGTGGGAGGAGGCACAGGGGACCTTCCAAGAGGTTGCTATACAATCAGGGTTCAGACTGATTTTCCTACGTATTCTCCACCAATCATATTATGCACGCACAACTCGCAGACACAAGGGGTGGACTGCCTTGGACCTTTGTCTGAGAGGTTGCGGAATAGAGGGAACTTTCTTTCACACATTGTGGGCGTGTCCGAGAATTCATACTTTTTGGAGCGACCTACAGAAAATAATGGGGGAAGTGACGGGGGAATCCCCCCTGACAACAGCTAAGAAATGCATCCTGCATATTTGGGGAGAAGACCCACCACCAAAATATGCCAAAATCTGGCTCTCACTAGGCCTCATAGTGGGTAAGCCAAACATAGCAAGGCTGTGGGGGAGGTCGAGGTTCCGCGAGTGGGTGATTGGGAACGAAATTTGGACTGGTGCATGACTAACGAGAAGCCAATATATCAGGGACGAGGCTGCCCCAAGGAATGGGAGAAAATATAGGCAGGCTGGCGGTCCTATAGAGGCCTGGATTTGGGTCCTAACTCAGGAAGAGACGACGATGTGCATGACAGTTGATGTGCTAAGACACGGGGAGATGAGGGAAAAAATTCTTCCTTCTTTTTATGGATTGACCGTATTTGCTTTTCCTGTTTTCTTTATGGGATTTCTTGAGGTCTCCAACAAGAATATGCCATACCAAAATGTGTTATATGTATCTATCTCTGTATGCTGCTCTTTGCTTGATGTATCTTTGTTTTTTGCAAAAAAAACTAATAAAAATAGATTTTTTTAAAATAAAAAAAAAAGCTGACGCGCTGTTGAGTCTGGTTGACTTTTATTTACATGAATTCTATTTTACCATTTCCAAGGCATTAGCAAGCAGTAAACCGCAACTTTTTCTGCTGCTGTTATTTTTCCAAGCCATTTTTTAAATCTGTACAGCACTTTTTTTTACTGTTAAAACAAGTTTTATTTAAAACACTCATTTTGGTTTTTGTGGTGAATGTGAGTGTGTTTCTGCTGCATTGAGTGATTGTTCACCAGTTGTTTATTTGAAATGGATGAGGTGCTGCTCCACACACTGAAGCCGCCTCCTGGGCAGTGCCCGCTGCTAGCTCTGCATGAGGGGTCCAGCTCGCACAGCTGGTTAGTGTGGTGCCTGCTGCTGAGATGCAGTGGCGGCTCCTCCATTGGGACGTGGGGGCGTTGGCCCACCGCTTTCTCGCAGTGCGAGAAGCAAAAACATAAAATGGTAACACTACCATTTTATGTTTCTGCTTCTCACACTGCGAGAAAGCAGAAGTGCCTGGTTGGGGGCGGGCGGGTGGGCGGTCCTGCTTGAGGGCAGGGGGGGAGTGGCTTGCCCACTGTTGTGGGCCCTGACTGTTTGGTCGGCCCCAGGGCCTACCAAAGCAGTCATGCGCACTCTACATTTTCTCTATGTAGGCTGCATGCAGCCTACATAGAGAAAATGGACTCCGTACAGGCGCCCGGCTGGGGCGCTGTCCGCTGCACCGCACCAATCACAACGCTGCCATTGCAGCATTGTGATTGGCTTAGGGGAGGGGAGGGAGGCTGCCTAAAACGCAGCCAGGAGCAGCAGGAGCAGCAGGAGCTGAGGAGGCAGCGCGTGATCCGGAGGACGGTATTTTTTTTTTTAATACCGTCCCGCTTCCCCCCCATGACTTCACCCGCCCGCCTTGCCACCTGAAACTGTGCACAGCTCCAGGTACTGCTTGCACCTCCGCAAAATCCGCTAGTGGGCAGTTACGATGCAGAGTTTCTCTACCCTTCCTATAAAAAATGTGACTTTAAAATGCTTCTCCTGTGCCTGCCAGTCTCCAGTCTCATAACGAGACCTCTGATTCCAAGAACTTCACTTAACACAAAACGGATGCACGATGAAGCGGGCGTATTTGTTTTGGAATTGGCACGCATCATCTCCCCCAAATCAGCCTGATGCTTGTGTATAAATGTCAGCTATTGGGGTTTCTGGGTCCCTCCTTGGTTTTGCGGGGATTCCTCGTCGTTCGTGTCACCAGTGGCGAAGCGTGGGACGCATGCATTTCTCTAATCGATTGATTGGGAAGTAAATGACAGAACGTAAATCTTGTGGGCACCCAAAAACACAGAGGCCCTGGTGCCACTACACCAGCTGCACTATGAATAGCTTGCGTGTTACGTCACTGCTCCTCATACGGCCGGGAATAAACTGCAGCGTTTGGAGTCAACGCCAATACACACTCCCTCTCCTTGTCCTGCTCTTCAAGAATGTCACCGCTAGACACCCGAAAGCGGGCCCCATCTGTACAAACAGAACCCCACCCACTCCACTCTGCCAGTGTGACCCCTTCTCCTCCAAGCTCGACTCCGACACATGCTAACATGCAGCCTCCGCAGGTTAGGGTACCATGTATTTTTTAACAGAGATTTATAGCGCGCTGCATTGACAAAGCGGTGGCTTCGCAGCGCTGTCGGTTTGTTCAGTACTTCCCTGGATCCCTTACTTGCCCTTGTGCATTTCATAACCAGACCAAACACCTCCAACATCTGGCACTCTACAGCTTTTTTTAAATGCGCCATAATCACAGCTCACGCGGCAAAATATGGTTCAAGCTCCTCCATATCGGTGTAGGCGGACCACCCATCCATATCTTTACAGACAACACATTTCACATTCTTAATAGCTGTGCCTTGGTCGGAAAGTTGTGTGCTTTTCAAATCAATTTAGCGAGACTTGTGGCGGTTGTTTTCATGGAGATCCCAGCATACAGTTTACTGCGCGCATTGTGGCACCTGCATAGTGTCTTAGTTTTGGTAGAGAGCTGCTGTTGTAGGGAATTCTCACACAACCCACCCACACCCTCAGCAGTTGCGCTTCTGCTCCGTCAAAGCTCCTCTTCCAAGGACTCTCCTCCTCCCTGTTTCGATCAGGTTGTGGCTTAAACCCCCTGGACAGCTGTGCGTGCAGCCGTGTGTCCATGCGGGGCAGCGTAAGAGTGGTTATGGTGTGCTCCCTACTCCCTGTGCTTTATCAGAGCTAGTGTGAAAGATTATGTGAGGCAGAGTTTAAAGCCTGCTTGGAAGCATGCAATATTGCTATCAGCCGACGGTCAGCCTTGTCGGTGGGAGGCATGAGACATGCATCTGGGGCTACCCCCAGCAGAAACAAACAATTTAGCCATAATGTTTACTCTTTTGTGTCGGAGGGAAGCGCCGGGATCCTCTCCTGTCAATTAGTAACGGGGGCACATTAGACTTGTGAAAGAATAGCCCACAGTGGCACAGACGGACAGAGCACGTGGTAGGCCGGTGTCTGATATGCATCCGATTAGACTGACAGTTTTGCCAGTCATTGTCTTTGTTAGAACAGATTCACAATTGCTTTATTAACTTTCCTGCTTTCTCAAATTTGCTTGAAAATACACCATTTGCCCACTCTTTTTTCAAATTTTCTCGGGGGAGATCACCCCCGTAGGTGGTTCGGGCACGTTCGCTCGCCGCAGTGCAGTGCGATAATTGTTTTACGCCACACCACTTTCAAATGTCACCAGCCGCCACTGTCTGGACGCCTTCTGACATGACTTGATAGGCAGGATAGTGGAGGTATTCCAATCACGAGAATCTGCAAGTTACCGAACCAAACCAGCATTAACACAGCCTTCTGAAACTAGTACCAGAATTTGAATCAAGCTAATGGCACAACTGATGTTCTACAGATACTGAACTTTCCTGTTGGACTGCAGTTAAGATAGCTTCCTGATGATGTAAGGGAACAATTGGGGTGCCCTATTACAGACAAAGAGATTAGGCAGATGCTAGACCTGGCATCACTGGCACTGATTTTCCCTTAACCTTTTGTCTTCAGACCTTTTGTTTTGCTCACTTTGTTTTTGCTGGCAAGCCAGTGCTAAATTGCTTGTGCTCTCTCCTTTAAACATGGCAAGATTGGCTTATACCAGATTGCCACCTTTTATTTACTTGTAGGTCCCTAGTAAAGTGGTTCTACCTGTGCCCAGGGCCTGTAGGTTAAATGCCACTAGTGGGCCTGCACACTGAATTGTGCCATCCACTTAAGCAGCCCTTTACACATGTCACAGGCCTGCCATTGCAGCCTGTGCGTGCAGTTTTACATTGCCATTATGATTTGGCAAAATAAACCTTTTGCCAGGCTCAGACATTCCTTCTTAATATATATAAGTCACCCCTAGGATAGGCCCTGGAGAGCTCAGAAGGCGAGTATGGTGTTTTTAAAAAGTAGGACATGTACTTTTAATTCTTGCATGTCCTGGTAGTAAAAAACTCTTAAATTCATTTTTTACTACTGCAAGGCCCACCTCTCCCATCGACTAACATTATAGTTACCCTGTTACATTTTATAATCTGTAATTTTCAATTGGGAACAGGTAACCAGTCCATGTTTTGTGTCATTGGAATTAGAATGAAAAATCCTAACTTGAGTGAGATTTTAAATTACAATTTTGAAAATGACACATTTAGAAAGTTGCATACCCCCTGTAGTTAACCTGGACCCAGGGTCAGGAAGGGAGGGCACCTGTGCATTTCAAAAACATGCCTCTAAAATCTTGTTCCTACTTCAAAAGTACAACTAGGTGTATATATACTGGACCTCAGACACCAATAGGTCAGTAGACATCTGGACCTGTGGATACTCTGCCAGGAAGAAGAACTACTGTGCTGCTGAAAAAACTGCCACTCAGCTGGACTGCTGCGCTGAAGGAACTGTTGACCTGCTGCCTGATGACCTCTTGCCCTGGTGAGAAGGACTGGGCCTGCATCTCTTGAATGCAGAACCCCAGAGTGACTCCAAGGGCTAGTTGGGTGGCCTCCTGATCTGAAGCCTCAGCGACACAACAGGTTTCCAACAACCTTGCTCTGCCAGCCTCTGTGGATCCTGCTGAACTGACTCATCTCCTCTGCTATGACTGCAAACCCAAGCAGAACCAACTCATCACCATGTGAATTGGACCCATCACAGGACCTGCATTACTGCAGCAGCCCACAACCTTCTTTGGAACTGCTGCTGCAATACACATCCTTGGCGCAGGCCTCCGCATCTCCTGTTGCACCAACAATGACCCCTGACTCCGCATTGCAGCTTCGCAGCTCCTCAGAACTGACAAATCGCCCAGACTGCGCAACACATTCTCAATATTAGACTTTGCATCACAAGCCGTCATTGATGGGATCTTCGACAACGATGCAAGATCATGCACCACAGACTCGCCACATCTCAAAACCAATGCATTGCTTCAATGTGAGATGCATCTTTGATGCGGATCCTCGCAATGCTCCAAAAACCAGAATTTAAGGTACTCTGTTCAGCGGGCCTAACTGGGTCCCTGCAGCTGGCCCATGCTCCATCGCAGTCAGCCTGAACTTGTTACTTTGTCCCGCTCCGGTGTGCCCAGATATTAACAGTTGGCACTTTGTGCTTTTCGGCATTATTTTTGCTAAAATCTTTAAAATTACATATCTTTTGGATTACTAATTGGATTTTTGTCATTTTGATCTTCTATTTTCTAACTTAGTCTAGGATCCTTTTTGTGTGGTGTTTTAACGTTATTACTGTTTGAAGTTTTGCACAAATACTTTACACATTGCCTCTAAGTTAAGCCTGACTGCTCTGTGCCAAGCTACCAGAGGGTTGAGCGCAGGTTAGCCTAGGGTTGGCGTGTGTCTCACCCTGACAAGGATTGTGGTTGTTGCTTAACCAGAGTTCACACCCCAGTCAACCAGCAACCCAATCTTTTCAGCAGGCAGTCTCACTGCTGACTAACGGGAAAACACCTGAAACTGCATTGATGCATCAACTCATAAATCAATATACTGTGGCACAGACACCACCCCTTCACAATGAGAGGGGCATTGGTTGTGCCTATTCCCAGGCAGTGCAGAGACCCAACAGACAGGGCTTTTTGCATGCCACTTTCAAGAATGAATCTAGAAACATCCTCAATAAAATCCTTGCTCTATGCCTTCAGGCACACATGCTCACCCATATACAACACATTCAAAGTAAATTCAGTCTCTCTAGGAATACTTGTCTAAAAATGTGAAACCTTCTCAGAGTTATGAATGCATCACTGGAGTACGTGCATCATACAGCTATGGTACTAATGGTTTACTTGGAGATGGCTTTTGCACTCTGAGCTGGAGATTCTTAATAGAAGTGCAAAGATGTCTGAACCTGGGGTAAATTTGGATCAAGCAGAAAATGGACCTACCCCATAGGGATACCTGGTGAGTTGTTCTCTCTGTCATATGGCATCAAGTGGTGGAATAAACTGGGCTGTTCAATTTGCTCCATGCTATTTACCCTTCCGATAGAGCAACTGATTGGTTATACCTATGAATGTAAACAGAGACAGGGGTTCCCACTTGTAGACATGAATGTTTAGTTACACTAAAAAAATATTACTTGCCAGTCTCCACTCCACCAGGGATTCCTGTCAGGCCTTCAGAATGTGGGATCTGCAAGACCTTCTCTTCCCAGGGATGTAGTGGTAAGGTGGGGCTGAGAGTACCACAACCAGTCCTCTGTGCCTCCAGGTGACACTTGGGGGTATGCAGGTTGTCTCACTATATGTGGACAGCATATATTTCTTGACTAAAGATGTGAAAACACATGTTGTCTCACTATGTTGTCTCACTATATGTGGACAGCATCCTTTTCTTGACTAAAGATGTAAACACTGTCTTGTTATCCACAATTGGCTACCTTGAGAAGTTTGGCAAGTTGTCAGGACTGCATCCCAAATGGTTGAAAATCTGACCCTTCCTTAGAGACGGGATATTATTTAAGAACAAAGCAATTTTCATTATGTGGGGTGAGGATTTTGGTTGATCTCAGGGATGGCAATCTCTTGGACCGGATCTGCTGAGCTTCAGGGACAACATGGGCCTTTGAATCTCTCTGAAACTGTTAGTAATGGTCGGAGTTGACCAGATAAAGATGGTGATTCTACCAAAATGGTTTTACCTTTTTAGCAACTTGCATATGTGGGTATTGGTGCAGTGGTTTACAGAACTTGTGTTATTAGTTAGGGATTTTATATGGGCTGGGAAACGGCACAGAACTGCACTCAGAACACAGCACCTACCTCTGGAAGAAGACAGCATAGGGCTGCTTGACCTTGAACTATACTATCTAGCAGTGCATATCCAATGCCTAGGCAGATGGCTAGAGAGGGCATCACAAGGTGCTGGGCTAAATTTGCCCTTGGATGAGTAAGGAGGAGCGTGGAGCCTGCCTCCTGAATCAAAGACATCGGAGAGGGGCAGCAAACTCCTGGTGGATCTGTTACTGAGATGCTGGATGAGATGTAGTAGAAAGACAGCTAATTTATATTTGTATGCACCCACCATACTACTAGTAGGGCTCCCAAGTGAAACAGGTTATTTCAAGGCCCACACTATGACCACTTGGACAGAGGTTGTAATCCTCATCATAGGTGACTTACACAAAGCTGGATGATTCCTTCTCCAGTCTGAGCTTGTGGATGATCTTCGGCTTTCAGCCATCAATGTCCTGACTTATAGAGCACTAGCCCACAATATTAAACAATGATAGGAACCTGATGGCATTGAACCATAAACAGATTCAGTCATACAATTTTTATTTACACCCTGAATGACCACAAACTTGTAATATGGTTTTATAAACCACTGCCTGGCATGACTAAACTTGTCTTGATGTGTACCAAAACTTACTGGGAAGCTAACCTGAGTAGGAAGCTTGCTTCCAATATATGGGATAGTGCCATACAACACGTCCAGAGAGTCTTTAGGAATGTAAGGTTCAAATGCATTTAGTTTAACTATCTTCACATGATTTACAAGGCCTCCAGGAGGTAAAATCTCACTGGGGAAGGGAGAAACTAGTGCAAGTATGATTTCTGCAGTACATGATCACATGGTTTGGTATTGCTCTGATATTCAAATATTATATAAGGAATCACAGTGCAAATGGAGAATCTACTGAATAGAGAAGGCCTGTACTCACTTGATAGCTAGATCGATGGTGAGGGTTGCTGGCAACAAATTCTTGGACTAAGCCCTGGTGTTGGCCAAGGATTGCATTGCCATACCCTGGAGAGCTGGATCCCCCTGCTAATAATAAATGGAGTTCTAAGATGTGGGAACATTCTGAAAGCTAACTTTACTACTCCTAAACTGAGAAAAATCCTAACTTTAAGACTTTCGGTATTCACAGAAGGCATTTAGGAGTCCTAAAGTTAGGACTACTAACTTCTGTGAATACCGAAATGAGTAAGTGTATTCTGTGAATACCAAAAAGTACTAACTTTACGTTTTTGACGTAAGTTAGTTCTGTGAATCGGGCTCATCAGGTGTGTGATGCTAGCATCCATCCTACAGCCACAGGAATAGTACAATGTTGAATGTGTCCCGCGATGGGACACATTCAACAAATCTGCCGCTAAGACAAAAGCAGCGCAACTGGGAAATCTAAATAGGCTTGATGCAAACCTACCAGCCTGATGGTGACGGAGTACTGTTTGCCAGTAGAGGAGTCCACCACGTCAAAGGAGGTGCACCGCTTACACAACAGAAAACAGTCTGTTAATGCGGACGGCGGTTCAGCAGCCCACATCTAAATATGCAGGTGAGACTCCGTCAGCTCGATTAAGAACTCGTAATAGGCTCATAATGTGAAAACATTGCTTAGAAGTCACTAGCAGTCAAAAGGTTACTTGAGGTCGTGAGGGACCAGTACAAATCCAAATTTCAGGTCGGAAGTGATGGACCACAGGCTGGCTACAGAACCCACTCAGGGCCCGCTGAGAAAGTACTTTGTATGGAGCAAAGTGTCAATGTCAAGCACACGATGCGTCAGAATTTTCCCTGCTGTTGAGGTACTGCATCGTCGTCAAGCCTTGCAGAAGGTGTCGAAGAATCGGCTCTGCATCGTCATTGGGGCCCGCGTCATTATCGATTTTGCACTGTGTCAGCATCAGGGACATATTTGTTAATTTTTCTCACATAGTTGGGACGATGCAGCAGTTTTTGCAGAACAACAGCTGCAGAACCCACTTCTGAGGCCCAGGACTGTAGGGGGCACCTCAGGCAAGGGTAGGACTCAGCAGCAACAGCAGATTTGCAAGAAGTCTTTTGTGTCCCTAAGACTTTAGAAAACAGGAAGCAAGACCTTGGAGAATCTTGGCTTCAAAGATGTAGAAAGCAAGGACCAGTCCTTCTCACTACTAGGCAAGAAGCATAAGGCAGCAGACCAACACAGCAATGCAGGTAGCAAAGTGGCAGTCTCTCCTACAGCAAAGCAGCTCTTCTTCTAGGTAGAATGTCCTTGGTTCCAGTAAAGTTCTGATTAGGCCTGGGCGGAGCTCACAGAGTTTCACTTCGTAGAATTCCGCCTAGTTACGGAAAAACTTCATTGAATTCCGCTGCGTTACGTGAGAAGGCATAGTGAAAAAATGTCTAATTTATGACTTAATGAATCTGCCATTTGTGCGTCCCAGAAGAGCAAACACAGAAAAGGATGCATATGGGGACAAGGAGAGCATAGCCTAAACACATGTTAACACGAAAGGGATTAGGTTTGCTGTCTGAAGCCAAGTGGTAGCATGAGAGATCTCGAGGCAGCCTGAAAGCAGAGTATGTCTGCATTTGGGTCAGTCACACCTGCGGTGTGTGCAGAAGGAGGATAGGCTTGGAATGAGTGAGTGACATCATAACCTGGTCCTTGTAAGAAGAGGCTAGTCAGGAAGGGCAAAAGTCAGTCACAAGTAAGGCTCTGCCTCTCTAAGGCTAGTAGGGCAGTAGAGTAAAACTAGAAAGTACCCAGTTCCCGCTTTATTTGCACCAAGATTGTCAACCCACCCACAACAAATGTTATGCTGCTTTTGCTTTGTATCCAGCCCATGTTTAGAGGATGGTGGGCAGAGGATTGTGTACTCACACTCAGCTGTGGAATTCCTTTCAGACAGATAAGGAATGTGCAATGAGCAAGTGCAGTACCAACCCCAACATGAGAAACCTACCAGAAACGAAAGCCATGGGATAAAACTAACCACAGATGCCCATCTTTCTCTCTCGCCGCCTTAAGTGACTTCCAGGAATAGAAGCTGCAACTAACTATGGTGATTGGGTGCATGATTTCAAAACGCACTCCTGGAACGCAATGAGGCACGAAAACAAACCCATGACCTTACAGGGGAGATAAAAATCTGACTTTATACAAAATATTTGAAAAAAATCTCTAAATTGTAAGCAGGAGCAACTTACGGGCTGGCCCGGGGTGCAAAAGGTGTGTCTCAGTTTAACTTAAGTTTTGGTCTCAGTTAGACTTAAGACTTAAGACCAAACCTTAAGTTAAACTGAGACAAAAGTCTAACTTTACGACTTTTGATATTCACAAAGGGCATTTAAGAGTAGTAAAGTTCGACTTTTGTCTGTAACGGAGGTGGAAGGCGAGTGTCTATGGATAAAGGGGTGGGGGTGCAATGGTTGGATAATGGAACAGTTTTTTTTTTTAAAAGTGCTATGAAGCAGCCAGCTCTGGCTGCTTCATAGCTTTTTTTCCTATCCTGGGAGGGGGAAAAGAAACATGGACAGGAGGAAGAGATCGTGTTAGGACTGAGAAGAAACAGGGAAGGGAGGGGGTAGAAGACGCAAGAGTGGGGCGGCTGGGGGTAAGGTAAACGCTGCCAGGGTCCTTCGTGTCAGCCTTCCCCGTTCTGATAAATAGTGCTATAAAAATCTATATAAAACAAACAGGGGCATATTGACTATCTATTAATACTAGCACTACAAGGTAGAATACCACTGACAGGATAACTTTTTTTTTTTGTATGCAACATTGATCAATTCATGCAATGCTAATGCTTCATACTAGTGTTTTGGCGAGACACTAAAACATAAAGTTTCAAGTAGAGTCAGAAGAACAGATCTGAAAAATGAAGCAGAGAGCAAAGTCTAGGACGATAATAAACAAGACTGGCTTGGTGTGAGGATGGCCTGCGACAATCCACATTGTCTGTTGCAAGCAGTTCTGTCCCTCGGTGTATGCATGATTCTTCAATGCAGGGTGCAAGGAAGTCAGATAGCAAAGGTGTGTTATGCCACAGCAGATCCGGCAACTGTAGAATGGGAGCCTTTACATGCAGCAGGCACATACTGGAGGAACATGCAGAAAGAGGTGCAGCAAGCACACATTGGAAAGGACTTCAAGGCTGATGCAGGGACACACAAGAGTCTCAGATTTCAGAAGCGTAACAAGGGAGGCTTGGACAACAACAGGCACATGCAGGAAATGGGGCTTCTAACTGCATCAGGCTAACACAAGACAAAAGCATTGCGCTGCAGCAGGCACACACCAGAGTGGAGTCGCATGGAACAGGTCAGAGGCAATACTCATCACGAAAGGTATGGTGGAACCAATCTCAAAAGGCAGCATCATGTCGCAAAAGTATGGGCCCAACTTGAAACTTTACTGCTATGCCCTTAAATGTCAGTTAAGCTGGCCATGTCATGGATACGCACTTATATTGAGCAGTCAAATAAGCTGAACGTTGGAAACTAATGTTCATGGATTTTATAGTATAAATCACGTATGTAAGCTAGTTTTCAAACAATATTCTACAGACAACCAGAATTGAAATGGCTCAAAAATGTCAATAACAAAGTTTACCAAATCTGGCCTGCAAGCTGAAACCACATGCACTTCATGCACACTAAAGAAATGGCGAGGAATGACTCGTGCTTTTCATAAAATGGAGTACAAACAGAGGGGGATATGTACAAGAATTGCCGCAAACTAATGCTAACGTTAGTTAACAGCAATTTTCTTACCGCCGCTTACTGCTGAAAACAATCGCCATGGTACCGGCGTCGCTACATGGCAATAGTTTCTCACCGCGGTGGAAATTGTCGACGTTAAGACCTGCGTTACGGCGATAAAAATCTTGCCGCTAACGTGAAAAAAGTGACTGCCGGACAGTCAGGGGGCAGAAAATGCACGTTAATCAGCGTGAAGCCATTTTTTTCACGGTTCGCTGGAAAAATAAACTACAAAAAGACAGCAAAGTACCAAACAAAAAAAAAGCCCAGAAGAAACATGGAGCAAGCTGGAACAAGTAATGCAGGAGAGACAACCCCACTAACCCCTCAAACAGCCAGGAGGACCAGCCAGAGACCAAGGGGAAGAGGAAGAGGAAAACCAGGCTCAGCCAGCAGGAAAATGAGATCCTGATTGCGGAGATGACAGACAAACAACACCAGCTCTTTGTCAGCTCCAGAGTGTCATTGGGAACAAAAAATGCAATATGGCAGTCCACCGTAGCCTAGGTGAATGCAGTAGCAGAGGTCGAGAGGACAGTGACTGACTGCAAGAAGCCCTGGCATGATGCTAAGCGCAAGACCAAGCAGAAACTGTCCAACAATCGGAAGACAGCACTGCAGACCGGAGGTGGCAGTCCAGCTCCACAGGAGGAGCTGGATGCCTTGGAGGAACAGGTGTCTGCGGTCATCTGCGAGGAGTCGTGGTTGGAGTCCAGGGACAGGATAGTGCTGAACATGACCAGCTACATCAGCGACAGGGTAAGTAACAACCAGGGACTGGGGGGAGTGGGGTGTGGGGTCTATCGCAGGAGCCACCCAACAAGAGGATTGGTCATCTCTGATAGCCATGAAGAAACTATATGTCAAGATAGCGCTACACGGGATACTCATGACGGAGTACCTGCGAACCAGCATTGCACCAAATGGACTCATCGTAAGGAATATTCCCCGCATCTTCCTGGAAGACAAGGTCTTCAGAAGGAAATGGTCCCTGGTAGCAAGGAAATGCACCAGGGACCTCCTCATACTGATCATCAACACTGCCAAACGTCTGGCGGACGACCTTCCTATTAAAATCACCATGGCGGAGAACACACTCAAGACAACGATACAGCTAACAGCATACAAAAATAAGTTGGCTGAAATCAACAATGAGGTGAATGAAAATAAGGAGTACCTCCTAAAACAAAAAATAAACAAACTTCAAAAAGATATAAAGAAGTTTGATAAGGAGAAGGTGTACCCCTACCTCAAGGAAGACTACACCGGAGGGAGTGACCTATCTTCGGACACGTAACGCGTCTGCCAGCAGCAACTCCAACTCTGGCAGCAGGAACAACGAGGACACGAGGAGGCCTTACCAACCACCACCGCTGATGGGATACGGCATGCCACCATATCAGCATCATCAACAGGGCTGGCACCAATACCCTATGTACCCCCAAGGACCACAAGGTTTCCCTCTACCCTTTTACCAACACTCCCCTTTTTTAGGCAGAGGCAGAGGCTGGGGCAAAGGACGAGGAAGAAGAAGAGGGGGCCAACAGAAACACGTCCAGTGGCAGGACCCTCAGGCGGAAACCTCGCGAGTGACCAGGAGCCAGACAGCAGGCAAGAGAAGCTAATAGTTAACCTCTCTACGAGAACCCTCACGGAGGTTGAGAAGAGTGTACTCTGCAAAGGCTTGGGTTTCATCCCGACCCCTAAGGAGGATGATTTTAGGATGGAACTGGAACTACACCGCTTCTTTAGGAAGATCCGCTTACATGCATTCTTTTTCAGAAAACCACCCATGGAGACAGACGACTCTGGGTTCCACAAGCCCTCCACTTTTACACCTTCTGCAGGAATGGTGCCACTTGAGGTACTCACCTTTCAACAGGCCGTCCTGAAGAATGTTGGCAAAGCCCCGCACAAGACTCCCTTCCACAACATGTCTAAGATGAAAACCATGGCCATGCAGACACTGGGGACTGACACCTCCATTACCATCAAACCTGCGGATAAGGGAGGTGCCATTGTTATACAAGACACCGCAGATTACAACTTGGAGTGCAGACGACAATTGTTGAATAACCATCATTACACACCTCTTAGGGAGGACCCCACCAACCGTCTCAACACACATATAACATCAATGGTGTTTACAGCTGAGGCACAGGGATGGATCAGCAAGAAAGAAGCAGAATTTCTTATCAATGATCATCCCAAGACACCCTACTTTTATACCCTCCCGAAAATTCACAAGGGTGTAAGACCTCCCATAGGCCCATAGTGTCAGGGATAGGGTCCATACTGGAACCACTATCCCAGTTCTGCGACCACTTCTTGCAACCCCTGGTAACAAAAAACACCATCATTCCTAAAGGACACAACAGCAGTCCTCAACCTTCTAGAGGGACTAGGTGAGGACTCCCCGGTTGATCTACTGATTACCTTAGACGTGGAGGCCCTCTATACAAACATTCCCCAGGACCCCACTCTGAAGGTGATAGAAACTGCCCTCAGGAATGAGGAATGGACCTCACCCACACCTATCAGTTTCATCATGGAGTGCGCGACCCTTGCCCTAAAAGAGAACTATTTCCAATTTGAGGACCAGCTGTACCACCAGACGCAGGGTACCTCAATGGGCAGTACCTTCGCCCCGAGTCTGGCATGTTTATACATGGCGGACTTTGAGAGGAAAAATATAGAGAGTGACACCAACCCTTACAGAGAGAACATCCTACTGTGGTGGAGGTACATCGACGATATACTCATCCTGTGGCAAGGCACCAATGACTCCTGCACGGAATTCTGCAGTTGGGTGTTAACACACTTGACCAGTTCCTCAAGTTTAGCAAAACCACATCCCTCACCGAGATAACCTTCCTGGACTTGGTGGTAATACTACACAATGGTAAACTGACCACAAGGACATACAAGAAACCTACTGATACTAACAGTCTGCTTCGGTATGACAGCCATCATCCTAAACACCTATGGGACAACCTTCCGTTTGGTCAGTTTTTGCACCTACGACGCAATTGTAGTGACGTGAGGGGTTACAAGCGACAAGCAGAATCCCTGTCATGGGGTCCATGTATTATGAACTGTGGACACACCAGCTTCAGGGCACCCTGCACGTCATCTTAACATGGCGCCTATTTTGGACGTATCATTTTGCGGCCTCCCTTTTAGACCATTCTATCATTGTGGGCTAAGTCCTATTTTTACATCTACCATACACCAGGTGATCAGGATCACCATATGCGTCACTTAACTCTAGGATGCCGATATATACATCTAACGGCATTGTTGCTTCATGCTCCAGATTAGAGCGAGGGACCCCCTTTTTTGCAAAACCAACTGCGTGACACACACAGGTGAGTTGCTGCGAGTCCGCACCAGCCTACGGTTCTTTTTTAACGTGTTTTCAAGCATTTCGTAACACTTTGGGGTCGATTCCGATTCGGGCCGGAAAAAGCACCGACCGACTCGGATCCGGAAATTATACCGACCGACACGTACCTGTGGCGCCCGACACGCCAATTACGATGCAATGCGTGCAAAATCCGACCGACACGTACCGAACCCAAGTCGAACGACCGAGCCGCACGGAAAACAGCAATCCGGTCTGAAAAACAGGCGAATCCAACCGACCGACACGCACCCGGAACAAATCCGACCGAAACGTACAAGCGAACTCCAAACCGCAAAGTACGATGCAAGGCGCGAAAACCACGAGCGAGTCGGACGGAGGCCAAGCCGTACGACCGACACGCATACAAAACCAAGCCGAAGCAACACAAAACATCGCGACCGACGCGTACGCAGCATAGAAAACTGCACAAACACAGCGTGAACTAAACGGAGAAGACCGTACGAGACAAATGCAGGGTCCGACTCGGTCACAAGAACGTTTCCAACATACACAGACAGTACCAAGGAAAAATCACACAAAAAAAGGCCAAACAAGCAATTACTAAGCCAATATATACTGGGGGGTGGGGACAGAGAACAAAGACACACCCACAACTCCACCCATATAAAGGACACAAATCACAACCATGATCCTTTGCAAATGCCATTCCACTGCCAGCACCCAAGAGAAAGCAACCACACACCCACAGCTCATCCCTCACACAAGCCACACACCATCAGCACACCAACAAATATCTACCTCACATACACCCAGCAAAACACACACTCACACACCCTCACCTGCACACCAACACACACATCACTCACCATCACCACCCATCACCATGCCCCCAAGAAGAATCACAAGTTCCTAGATTGTGAATTGGAAGTCATGGTAGACGAGATCCTCAGGGTAGAGCCACAGCTGTTTGGCACACTGGTCCAACAGACCCCCATCTCCCAGAAAACCAAGATGTGGGAGAGGATCATCAACAGGGTGAACGCACTATCACCATGTCGGCGCACAAAGAGCGACATCCAGAACAGGTGGTATGACGTGCGCAGGAGGGTACGGGACCTGCTCAAGAAAGACTACATCAACAGCCAACACACTGGCAGTGGCCCTCCTGCCAAGCCAATATACCTCAGGCCCTGGGAGGAGAAGGTGCGGGCCATCCTTCCGCCAGTGAGCGTATATGGACTAGAGAACATCCCAGAGCCTGGTGAGTACACAACAAATGTACACAATATACTGCCACAAAACACACACACATCACTGTCAAGGGGAGAGTCAAACCATGCACTCATAGCAATTACACAGCAACCAGAACAGAATCATCCCAAAATGTGTATGTCAGTCAGATAAACACAACACATGCCATCAAAAAGTCACATCCAACTGTGCCATCACATGTACAAACACAACTACAACTACAGCTAGGCAGTGGCACAAATAGAACTAACAAACACATCCAGACATGTAGCCACCACAACAACACCAACACACAGTGAAGACCACTCAAAGGAAGGAATTCTGTGTATGCTGGCCAAGTCAGTGTAGCCAATAGCATCATGGGAGTCGCAGTCACACATATTGCCCCCCACAACTGTCCCATCAACACCACCATGAACCATGCGCACATCACAGGGAGTGGAGAAGGACTCACAAGATGGCTGACACTGGCAACTGCTGTGGGGAGCACAAGGCCCTGCTGGCAACTGTGCACCAACAAACAGCAGGACACCACTGACTGACATCCTGAGAGACAACTTCCACTCCCTGCAATGCAAGCACGTTCCATGGTGGGATATCTGGCTGGCTGGGTGGGAAGGAGGACTTCCAGCACTGACCATAGTCACAAGCACCTCCCCTCACACACCCCCCAACACAAACTCCACAGAACCCACCTGGTAGAATGCAATGCCCCCCATCCTAACACAAGATCCCACAAAGAACCACCACCCTGGGTTATGTTGTGTGAAGCACAGGGACACTCTTGGGACTCTTAGCCAAACAACTGCCAGGACAACACTCCCAGCCATCCTGTCAGCACAGCCAGCCCACCCCACAGGGAAGCAGAGTCAAAAGGAAGGAAGCATGGGCATGCTGGGAAGGGGGTGGAGGCAATAGCATGATGGGAGTCGTAGTCACAGCTCTACATCCCCCACCACATGGCCCAGCAAGCTCACACTCACGCATGCACATCCCACAGAGAGTGGAAAGGCCCATCAAAGATGTCTGACACTGTTGCTGTGTCGTGGGGAGCACAAGGGCATGCTGGGAACTGCACACCAACCAACAGCAGGACACCACTGTCAGCCATCTTGCCATTGCACACACACCCACACATACTGAACTCCCCACAAAAGCAAGTAAGTTTGGGAATGCTGGCAAGTGGGGTGGAGGCAATAGCATGATGGGAGTGGCAGTCACTGATATTGGTCACCCCCACAACTGTCCCATCAACACCACCCTGAACCATGCTCACATCACAGGGAGTGGAGAAGGACTCACAAGATGGCTGACACTGGCTACTGCTGTGGGGAGCACAAGGCCCTGCTGGCAACTGTGCACCAACAAACAGCAGGACACCACTGACTGACATCCTGAGAGACAACTCCCACTCCCTGCAATGCAAGCACGTTCCATGGTGGGATAACTGGCTGGCTGGGTGGGTGGGAAGGAGGACTTGCAGCACTGACCATAGTCACAAGCACCTCCCCTCACACACCCCCAACACAAACTCCACAGAACCCACCTGGTAGAATGCAATGCCCCCATCCTAACACAAGATCCCACAAAGAACCACCACCCTGGGTTATGTTGTGTGAAGCACAGGGACACTCTTGGGACTCTTAGCCAAACAACTGCCAGGACAACACTCCCAGCCATCCTGTCAGCACAGCCAGCCCACCCCACAGAGAAGCAGAGTCAAAAGGAAGGAAGCATGGGCATGCTGGGAAGGGGGTGGAGGCAATAGCATGATGGGAGTCGTAGTCACTGATATTGGTCACCCCCACAACTGTCCCATCAACACCACCCTGAACCATGCTCACATCACAGGGAGTGGAGAAGGACTCACAAGATGGCTGACACTGGCTACTGCTGTGGGGAGCACAAGGCCCTGCTGGCAACTGTGCACCAACAAACAGCAGGACACCACTGACTGACATCCTGAGAGACAACTTCCACTCCCTGCAATGCAAGCACGTTCCATGGTGGGATAACTGGCTGGCTGGCTGGGTGGGAAGGAGGACTTGCAGCACTGACCATAGTCACAAGCACCTCCCCTCACACACCCCCAACACAAACTCCACAGAACCCACCTGGTAGAATGCAATGCCCCCATGCTAACACAAGATCCCACAAAGAACCACCACCCTGGGTTATGTTGTGTGAAGCACAGGGACACTCTTGGGACTCTTAGCCAAACAACTGCCAGGACAACACTCCCAGCCATCCTGTCAGCACAGCCAGCCCACCCCACAGGGAAGCAGAGTCAAAAGGAAGGAAGCATGGGCATGCTGGGAAGGGGGTGGAGGCAATAGCATGATGGGAGTCGTAGTCACTGATATTGGTCACCCCCACAACTGTCCCATCAACACCACCCTGAACCATGCTCACATCACAGGGAGTGGAGAAGGACTCACAAGATGGCTGACACTGGCTACTGCTGTGGGGAGCACAAGGCCCTGCTGGCAACTGTGCACCAACAAACAGCAGGACACCACTGACTGACATCCTGAGAGACAACTTCCACTCCCTGCAATGCAAGCACGTTCCATGGTGGGATAACTGGCTGGCTGGCTGGCTGGGTGGGAAGGAGGACTTGCAGCACTGACCATAGTCACAAGCACCTCCCCTCACACACACCCCAACACAAACTCCACAGAACCCACCTGGTAGAATGCAATGCCCCCCATCCTAACACAAGATCCCACAAAGAACCACCACCCTGGGTTATGTTGTGTGAAGCACAGGGACACTCTTGGGACTCTTAGCCAAACAACTGCCAGGCCAACACTCCCAGCCATCCTGTCAGCACAGCCAGCCCACCCCACAGGGAAGCAGAGTCAAAAGGAAGGAAGCATGGGCATGCTGGGAAGGGGGGTGGAGGCAATAGCATGATGGGAGTCGTAGTCACTGATATTGGTCACCCCCACAACTGTCCCATCAACACCACTCTGAACCATGCTCACATCACAGGAAGTGGAGAAGGACTCACAAGATGGCTGACACTGGCTACTGCTGTGGGGAGCACAAGGCCCTGCTGGCAACTGTGCACCAACAAACAGCAGGACACCACTGACTGACATCCTGAGAGACAACTTCCACTCCCTGCAATGCAAGCACAGTCCATGGTGGGATAACTGGCTGGCTGGGTGGGTGGGAAGGAGGGCCGGCTGTCAACCAAACACAACCAATGCAGACCATGTTCACACCCCAAAAAATACATAGAAATGCCCAAATAATGCAGGACAATGTGCCACACCAATATCAACCCCTGACTGTGACGACTTAGGACAATGCAATGTACAGGCCCGCACCCAGAGGCACAGTCACAACTGTCATGTGTGTCAACCATTGATGCCTGCAGAAACATAACATACATTGTGTGTGTCTCCCAAAAACAGGTGATGATGGGGACACAGCAGCAGACGCTGAGGAGTCCCAGTCCCAGGCTCAAGAGGATGCGGAGCTCACTGGCGTCGTACAGCCTCTGCCCTCCTCGGACGAAGAAGACCAACCTGGCACATCCGGTGCAAGTCTACATGCAGCACCAGCAGGACCACCAGCTGCAGCACCAGCAGGACCACCAACTGCACCCCCTGCACCCACCCCTCCAACGACTATCACCACAAATACCATCCCTGCCGACATGGACAGAACAAGGAGCAACACCAGCACAGGGACCCTGGACCAACCTGGGGCCATGGACACCACCACCACCACCAACCCCCAAGGTGGACCAGGGTCATCTGTGCGTGCCACTGCACACACTGCACATGTCAGCAGGGGTGGTGGGAGGGGTGGGAGACAGAGGTCGCTGCTTGCAGAGGTTGCTGGTGTGCATGATGACCCACAACTGGTACGCATAGCTGATGCGTACCAGTCCAGCACCGGAGACCTCAGCCAGGTAGTGGGGCTCCTCAGAGACATGAAACAGCAGCAGGCTGCCCATCATGCCCGCTTGGACTCTCACATGTCCCACGTGGAGTCACACATGTCCCGCGTGGACTCACACATGTCCCGCGTGGAGTCCAAGTGGGATGCACTGCATGAGATGATGGCGGTGCACAGGGACATTTTACAATGCCTCCGCCAGATGAACAGCAACCAGTCCACACCTCCCTGTGTGCCAACAACATCTGGTGCTGAACAAACTGCAACTGCCACAGGGAGGGAGGATGACTCTGGCGGAGAGTCCCCTGCACCGCAGCAGCCTGTACGTGAGGGGCCCCCCCAAGAAGAGGGGTCGTCCGAAGAGGGGCAAGTGAGAGGCCGATGGCCAAGCGCAACTCCCAGGAAGCCTGAACCTGTTCTGGATGTTCACCTTTGTGCACAGACTGTTCACCCTGTTGATGGCAACACTACTCCCACACATTGCATGGGGAGTACAAGTTGGACCAATGTGTCAGACAACTGTGGCCCCGATACTGGGGATTCTGTCTACCAGGACTTTCAATTCACCTAGGAACTTCTGATTGCAAGATTTATGTACAGCACTACCCATCCTATGCACTATTCACACAAATGTATCACAATAAACACACTAATACACCATACTTGCCTCTGTTGTGATTCCAACGTGGGTGCTGTTATGGGGATGATGAACTGCAAAATTACACTGTGTATGCGAAATGCAACAGCAAGTACAACACAGGCATGTGAGTAAAGGCAACGTGACACATATGAGGGAGACACACCACCAGGGCTACACAACACATACACACCTAGGCCATCTGACTCATTGCCTACACTGATGTTGCCAGGGAAGACGGTGCAATGCACAGACACCACACCCATTCCCAGTTGTAGTCAAGTAGCCCACAGGTGCAGTAAGCAAATGGCAGTCAAATGTGTGACCACAGACAACGCACATCACAAAGTGAAGCACAGGTTTATTACACAGTTGCAACATGTCGTAACCACTACAGATGCAAGGTAATCCCACCTGGCAGCGGGCACACAGTCAACAACTGTAGACGGAAGGAAGTCCATGGGTGTGGCGCACATCACCTGTAGGGACACAACAGCTACCAGCCTGGAAGTGCAATCACGTCGTCGGTGGACACAGTTGACCAAACAAATCTGAAAGTACCCTGTGAAGGACAGAAATGACACACAGTCAAAAGCAATGGAGTACAGGACAGAACAGCAAAACTCATGCACAATACATGTTACAAGATACCCACCCAGAACCAAGTTAGCATGTCAACACTGTTGGGGAGTACAGCCCACCTGTAAGCACACATCGCAACACACATCCAGTCAAGTAGCCCATGGACACACTCCAACAGCACCAGAGCACCACCTACACATATCATGCCAACTCACATCATTGACATGACACCTCAGGATACTCACATTCAGCTAAAGAAGTTGGTGATGAGCTGTGTGCGGACATCACCCTCATCATCATCATCATCATCGTCACTGGCATCGTGGTCCAGGCCAGGATCCTCCACAGGTGGCGGATGTTGGTCATTGTCATCCTGGATGAGAGGCAACTCCTTCCGCACTGCCAGGTTGTGGAGCATGCAGCAGACGATGATAATCTTGCACACTTTCGCAGGGGCATATGGGAGGGACCCTCCGGTCTTGTCCAGGCAGCGGAAGCGGCTCTTCAGGAGACCAAATGTCCGCTCAATCACTCTCCTGGTCCGACCATGTGCCTCATTGTAGCGCATCTGGGCTGGTGTCACAGGGTTCCTGAGGGGTGTCAGCAACCACGGCATGTTGGGGTATCCCGAGTCACCTACGGACAGACAAGTGCACATTAGCTGACTTGGAAAAGTGGGCGGAATACTACAGATCAGATCACACACAATGGCACAAAGTCAGTACACACCGACAAGCCAGGCACGCTGGTTCTGCATCTGTGCCATCATCCTGGGGATGCGACTACTCCTCATCACAAAGGCATCGTGTGCTGAACCAGGGAAACGGGCACACACATGTGTGATGGTCATGTCTGCAAGACACACCACCAGTGCATTGACCGAGTGGTAGTGCTTGCGGTTCCTGTAGGCCTGCTCCTGGGCCTGTGGTGGTACCAAAGCCACATGTGTCCCATCAATGGAGCCAATGACATGCGGCATCCTCCCCAGGGCATAAAAGTCACTCTTCACGTCAGTGAGTCGTCGCAGTCTAGGGAAATAGATGTACCGGTTCAGGAATAGCAACATTGCCGCCAAAACATCGCGGAGCACACGGCTCAACATGGTCTGTGACATCCCACCAGCAGTCGCCACAGTATGTTGGAAGGTACCAGTGGCAAAGAAGTGTAGGGCTGCCATCACCTTCACCTTGGGGGTCAGCGCTGTAGGATACGGCCGGCCAGGCTGCAAATGTGGGGACAACTGCACTGCCTGGTGAAGCGCTACCTGGTGCTGCCAGCTGCCTGGTGAAGCGGTACCGTCGGATGCTGTCCCGTTCCACCATCGTTGCCAGGTCTGGGAATGGTCGATGGACAGCAGGAGCCCTGCAGTGCAGAGGAGAAGTAAGCAAGATTGTCAGTCACCCCACATATGCGGCATTGAACACACTCTATATCCCAACATACATCATTATGATGCACAACTACATGAAGTGTGCAGTTCCGTAAGGACATGTATGGTACATACATGGCCAACATCTGTCAACACGGTCCAACAGGTGGCATCAATTAGTCCCAGGTTGGCCCATTGGATATCATGAGGCCGTGTCACAGTTCCCATCTCCTGCTGCCGTGTCACAATCACCCCCCACAGTGACATGTGAGGACAGATGTGCCCCAGCCACCACAGCTCAACGACAGGTACATTCCCAGGGACCCTGTATTGCCACATGGACACTGGCATTACATGGAGTATCATGTATACACCACAGCAAAACAACCATGACCCCCACAGGTAGTGGTCCCACTTGCCACGGCAGGACAGACATGGACGTCTGTGACACACACACGCACAACATCAAAGTCCATGCACACACAACGTGGATGTGGACACTGTCTCCCATTGTGCACATGACATCAGAGACATTGTAAACACTACATGCACAAAGACTGTGGAGGACCATCACTATTGTGCCACTGGGACACCCTGGCTCAAACATACCGTCCCACATGGGACTCACGGGGTATGTGACATGACATACACATACACCACCGTGAAATGTGACCATGGCACATGCACAGACATGAACAGTTGCACATCACAGTGGTCATGTACACGTAACACCCAGGATCCTGTCCCCATGAACACGTGCACAGCCTGGGGGTGGCTGCCCACAGGTGACACCCACAGGACAACATGTACACCAACATACACACAATAGGAAATGCAGCCTTAAATGCCTTATGATAAAGTTTGGACAGGCTGTCGTGATGTAGGTGTGCCCCTCACTCCCTGGGAGCTATCTGTGGCTGGCATATGTCCATCTGAGACAGGCATGCTGACATATGCCAGTCACATGTACAGTGATGCGTTGAACAGCAATGGACCGATCGGTGCCCCTGGCCGGCCCATTGCATTCAATGTGTGCGGGTACGCGTTGTACCCCTGTACGCGTTGTACTGCAATGGACCGATCGGTGCCCCGGCCGGCCCATTGCATTCAATGTGTGCGGGTACGCGTTGTACCCCTGTACGCGTTGTACCCTGCACGCGTTGAACTGCAATGGACCGATCGGTGCCCCGGCCGGCCCATTGCATTCAATGTGTGCGGGTACGCGTTGTACCCCTGTACGCGTTGTACTGCAATGGACCGATCGGTGCCCCCGGCCGGCCCATTGCATTCAATGTGTGCGGGTACGCGTTGTACCCCTGTACACGTTGTAGCCCTGTACGCTTTGAACTGCAATGGACCGATCGGTGCCCCCGGCCGGCCCATTGCATTCAATGTGTGCGGGTACGCGTTGTACCCCTGTACGCGTTGTACTGCAATGGACCGATCGGTGCGCACCCATTGACAATGGCCTTGCCTGGCAACGGACGCGTTTTCGAATTTCGAACGAGTCGGTTGCTGGAAAATCAGTTGGTCACCCACAACAATGTTGCAAAATCATGTATGTCATGAAGTTGAAGATTTGAAGGATGCTGTGGGCGTGTTTTGGTGCTGCTATTCCATGGATTGGCCAGATTCAGAAGATGCAAATGACTTGGACCTATCACTTTGGACACAAGGGACAGTATCTGCCTCTCCAGCACATATATATTGCTGGCTGTTCCCCTGAGAGCTCCCTTGCATGCACTACATGCTCCAGGACGACATCTGCCACTGCACTGCTGCTGTCTCTGCCCCTCTGGACCCTGCAATGGCACGTACTGTGGAGAGAGCCCCAGCCTTCAGCCTTGAGGAGAACCAGGCCCTGCTGGACAGCCTACTTCCACAGTACAGCAAGCTGTATGGGACACCAGGGGAGCAGGTGAGTGTTCTGTGCACTGCCTTTCTGAATGTGCATATTGTCTGACTAGCAAGGCTGAAAGTCTGCACGCCACTGGCTAGCAGGCTCACTGAGTAGTTGTCACCCACCATAGTGTGTAGTGACATGCACTGGACAGGTATGGTGCAGTGACAGTGCATTTGAACAAGGTTTTACTTCCCATGCAATGATACCATGTAGTGACGTCTGGCAAACTGTCCATGGGCAGCTTTGCACTGCCTGTGTACATCATGTGCCCCTGTGATTGAGACATGTATATACAACTGTGTCATGCACGGATATGTTGCATGTGTAGTAATGGCCTTTTCACTTTGTCATCCTGACAGGTTAATGCCCATCGGAAGCAGGAGATCTGGAAGGACATCGTCCGGGCTGTCCGGTCCGTGGGGGTCTACAAGCGCCGGATCCGCAACTGCCAGAAGAGGTGGCAGGACCTTCGGGGCTGGACCCGGAGGATTGCACGGGTCCAGCTGAAGCTGTCGCCTCCTCGCAGGAGGAGCGGAACACGGACCCTGACCCCCACATGCTCCAGATCCTGGCGGTGGTGTTTCCAGACCTGGATGGGCAGCTGAAGGCCAGACAGCAGCAAGGAGGGGGTGAGTCAAAGACTGCACTGTGAACTCTGTATTACATGCTGTGTGCCCTCCTCTGGCCTGGTTCAACTGCCACTGTGCAGCAGTCATGTTGTCCAGGAGCCATGTCCCTCTATTGTGCACTGCCCACTGCTCATCTGATACCCAGGTGTGGCCCTTACATTCAGGGAATTGTGTCACTTGGGACTGTGTCCTTGCAGTTTGCTTCACTAAAGGTGGGGGACAGCATCTGTTTCCCTAACTCTGTTGTGGGCATCATGGGTGGGTCCATTGTTCACACTACGCCTGTGTTCGGACATGTAATCTGCGTGTTGCTTTGATATGCGGTCCACTTGCTGTGCTGAGCCACCACATGTGCCTGGGGTATGTGGCACACGCCCATGCAGCGGGTGGGAACAATGTTTGGGCCCCAGGAGTGTGCAGATTACGTGTGTCACACATACATAGCCAGCTATCCACTGTCCAGGGCTCATCCCTCATTCATGTGGAGCAGGACAGTCATGCCTACTCCAGGCCATGCAATGCACTCTGTACTCCCACTCCCGTGTATCAGCTGACACATTGTGCGCAGTGATTTGACCCCTCAGGTGTCTGCCTCTGTGTCAGTGTGCTGTGGATTAGTTGCCAGGACTGCTGGGGTGTTTCTTGGTAGGGGCTCAGCATGCCCCTGGAGATGTGACCATAGGAGACGATACTTGTGTGTCACATAGGTGTTTGATCAGCTGCCCGTGCAGACTGGGGTATGCGAATGTGAAGTTCAGGCAGCTGTTCCCCATTCACAGCAGATTGTGAGGGGCTCAGGTTCAGAGGGTAGTGTCACAGGTCTCCCATATGTCCAATAGGTATGACCTGGACAGATGAGGGTTAAGATGATGTGTTGTGTGGGGGATGTACATGTGCACTTGTGCAGCTCCAGGACTTGCATTCCCCATGACCTACTATTGTGACACAGTGCATAGTGTTGTTGTCTGGCTGCCAAGTCATACATCACTGAGACAGTGATGTATGACTTAGCAGTCATGCCTCTGCCATGGCATGTGTCTACTTATTGGTGATCCTGCAGGGGAGTGACATGTGCTACATGCACACCATTGTGGCGATGGCTATCAGGACATGGGTGCATCATGGTGTCTGTCGCTGGTATGCATCACATGCATTTCCTATTTGACTCTGGGCATCCCTTTCATCCGGAAACCTGTACTGACTCAGTGGCAAGAGCTGTGATGTGTGCATGTCCACATGCCACACCGTGTCCTCTGCACTGTCCAACTACTGTGTACTTGGTGCATGTGTCCACACTGGGGTGTTGCAATCCAACAGACACCAGACAGATGGGTGCAAGGCCATGTGGGATGTGAGTGCCATGCTTGGCATCAGACTGACAATTGGCTTCTCCTGTTCAGTTAGGGCACTTTTAGCAATGTACAACTAATGATGCCAGGGCTTGCTCTGTAATGTGCTGTGCTCACAGTGGTGTGTGCGTTTGGTGCAGGTGACTGATGTCTGTCTGTTTCCCCATTGTTTGCAGATACATCCACGGCCACGGAAGGGGACAGCTCCACGGACCAGGAGGAGCCAGAGAGCCAGACTGGGTCAGCAGCCGAGGAGTGGTCGGAGGGACCCAGTGGCACGGAGGGCGAGGGGAGCCACACCGAGGAGTCCTCAGCACCATCCACCTCAGCTGAGGACCAGAGCAACTCGGAGGATGACTCCCTTATGGAGGCGGGTGTCAGCAGCCACCACACCCCAGCTAGTGTTGCTGTCCCTGCCACCACCAGCACCACCACCGCCCTCCCATCGGCTCCCATTCCCCAGGTCCGTGGAGGCTCCCATGTTCGGGAGCGTGTCCCCTTTGGGCCAGGCACCGCACCCCCTGCCCCTGTGTCCCCTGCTGCCCTGAGTGAGGAGTCTGTGTACCTCCTTCGCCAGCTCCATGTAGGGCAGACAGCCATGCTGAGTGTCCTCCATGCGCACACCGCTCTGTTGACTCAGCTGGTGTCGTTCATGGAGGGCATCTCATCGGGCATGTCTGACCTACAGAGGGGCAATAGGTCCATGGACTCCTCCCTGACGGCAGCAGTGTCCCTCCTCAGACAGTCCCTCACCCCTCCTGCCTCTGCTCCATCCACACTCCCCAGCACCTTACCCGTCCCAAGCACACACACACCGGCACAGGCACACACCAGCACACACACGTCCAGCACACAGACACACATGCCACAAACAAAACGCACACGCACGCACAGTCAGGGGACTGAAACCAGACTCACAGGGGATGGGGCCCTGGTACACACACATGCATCCACGGGCACTGCGCAGTCCTCAGTTGCCTCTCCCTCCAAAACACCCTCCCTTGCCTCACCTGCAACCCCAAAGACCCAGCGCCTCTTCCTCAGTGACCTCGGCCTCTTCCCCTCCGATCCAGCTGCTCCAGCATCCAGGGGGAAGAGGAAGCCCCCACACGGAGCAGAGTGCCGCTCGCCCCCGGACACCCTCCCCCAGGCGCAGACAGACTGAGGCCCCCACCCGCAAGTCCCCCGGAGTGGTAAGAGCAAGACCCCGCCGCCGCCCTGCAGCTCAAGCACCAGGTCTCCTTCCTCCATCCCTAAGGCCCCCACTCCACAGGTGCCCCCACCACACCCTGCCCCAGGTTCCCCCACCCACAGATATACCATCCCCAAGAGGATCCGGCCTTCTCCCCTGGCACTTGCTCTCCCGGCACCACCCCCCGCTGCGCTTGTCTGTGCCACTGATATGGTGAGGGTGTCCTCCCCTCTGTCCAGCCCACCTTGCCTGTTCCCCATTCTCCTCCCCTGGTGGTAGGCACTGCAGTGGAGTCCACTACCACCCTGTCTGACTTGGGCACTGCAGTGGCGGACCTGTCCACTCCATCTGCAGGGTCCACTGCAGTCGTGCCGGCACCCACAACATCTGAGTCATGCCCCCAGTTGTGCCGGCACACACCTTGTCAGACACCTCCACTGCAGTTGTCAGTGGCTCTCCAGCACCCACCACCCCTTCCCTGCTTCCTCCTGGTGAGCCCTGATCCTGTCCCTGCGGTGCCTGGCCTACCCCCCCGGTTGACCCTCCTAGTGGATTGTCCCTGGTTTTGTGCAGGCATGTGTAGGGTGGCATCTGCCACTGTCACCCACTTGTGACTTTGTTGATGGACTGGCCATTGGCCTTTGTTTATTTTCTACCGGACTTCTACTTTTAATGCCACATATGCTGAATAAAGCAACTTTCTGTTCTCTAGTGCTTTTGCTTCTGATGTACATGATGTTGATGATGCTAACCATGCCCTTGCTGCAGTGATGGTGATATTTGGTCTCATGATAATGAAGTGTTACTGTGCAGGAACCCATGTGGTCCAGGGGGAATGTGTCCTATCCTGTGGTGTATCCATGTCATCCATAGCAGCATCTGAGGGTGTCATGTGTTCAGTATTTGGCAATGGGATTTCCTACTTAGATTGGCTATTTCACATCTGTGGCTTCCACCCCTGCACATCTGTTGTGCCTGCCATTGTTCAATTCGTCTACTTCCCTGACCGTGTGGCCATCTCCAGTGGACATGCAGGTTTGGGCATCAATGGGGAAGGACTCATCTGTGTTGTCAGTGCAACATTGCTATACAAGTGTGTTGGATCTGTGCTGATGATTCCGTTGGCACTTCCATGACCAGGCTGATGTTACGGGAGCCCTCATTTGGTGCTAATTGTTGATTGTGTGACCAAGTGCTCAGCTGACATGATGGGGCCCTACTGAGGCAACATATGGCACAGCTTTCCTCACACAGGAGTGGAGTCCCCTCATGGCAGTGTGTACTCCTGTGACATTGCCTGCGCCCAAGGTGTGTGTTGTATGTGCATGTCTGTGTGTTCACTTCCGTTTAGCTGTGCATGCTGTGATCCCTAGTGTTGTACCTGTTTGTGATGCTAGCTGAGTTGACCTATGTTCCCCCAAAGTCTTCTCCCTGGGTTCTCTGTGATGTGGGTGCATGGCACATTACTGGTCATCAGGGTGTCACCCATAGGTGTGTTTGCTGTCAGGGCTGAGTTTGTGTGCAGACGCAGATGGGTCACAGTCAGGTTTCCCCTTGGCACTTGTTGTTTCCCCTGTCATGGGATTTCCAGTTTGTGTTATCTTTCAGTGATTGTGACACGTTGTGTGTGTGACTGCTGGCACTCCTCAGGGTCCGGGCTGCAATGTTGGTTGTTGTCTATGTGTGTTCTTTGTGGGTGACCTTGGCTTCTTCATTGGTGTGTGACTGTGGATGGGATCCCATTGGTTGGTGTGGTATTGCCGTCATGTCCATGTACAGCGTAGTGTGCAGTGTGTCAGACATTCAGGAGTCTTGTTGAGTGGCCATGTGTGATGTGTTTCTGCACCTTGGTTCCCACCCACCACCCTGGAATAGTCATGGGTGCATGTGCAATGTCACCAGTGCATGTGTACTTCACTGCTGCACATTGTTGGAGGTCGAGGGGTGTGGTGTTGAGTGTGTGCAGATGAGAGTTGTTGCCCGGCTAGGCCCCTGCCTCCATGTTGGCCTTGGCTTACTGGCCATGCTGATTGATTTGTGCTTGTGTAGGTGTGATGGTAGTTAGTTGCTCAGGACACATGACTGTGGTTCACAGTGTGAACCACATTTAGCTTTGTCATCACAGTGGGATTGTAATGCAGCCCAGGGTCACCACATTGTGGGGGCCCTGGGGGTGGTGCTGTGATGTGTCTGTGTCTTGCTGTGTCAGTTGCTGTCCCTACGTGCCTGTGTGACATGTGTGATTTGTGCTCCCTCTCATCTGACAATGCCTGCTTGCCCACATAGGGGATTTGGATCCATGAGTTACGTTTGTGTGGTACTGTATGCACATCTGTATGATTGGTATTCAGGTCTCCTCATGTGTTGTGTGGTTGCCTGGGGACACTGGCACCCCCCCCTCACCTGTTGTGTATGATGTGCAGTGTGGGTCTGCCTGTTTGTGTTTGTGCATCTGCACCACTGCATTGGCATATCTTGGGTGTGCCATTGGCTGTATGTAGTTTGGTGGGTTTCCCCTGCTATCCCTGGGACTCCTAGGTCATCGGTCAGCACAATGATCATGGTTTGTGTGTCCCATTGCTGCCATGGTATGGTATCTGTTCACCTCACATCTGCAGTCTCCACAGGGTATCTGCATTTGTGTGCCCATTGGTGCAAATATGTGGGTCTGCATTCTGATGGTCACTTCTGTCATTGTGTCATTGATGATTGTTGACGGTGTCAGCCCCCATGGGTGTTGTTTGTCTGCACATGGCCAAAGGTATGTCTTATTTGCACTGCAGTATTTGGCTCCCCCAATTTATGTTGCAATGGGACACATACACTACTTTGCCACTGATGTGTTTTTTGTTCTGTGACCAGGAATCATCCATGCAGTTTGGCAGTTGCACCTCTTTCTTTGTCAACACTTACCTTTTGGTCACTGTGGTGATGGGGGTTTAGACCCCATTGCCACAATGTTCAAAATGTGCTTCAGCTATGGCCCCACACTTACATTTTGGTCACTGTGATGATGGGGGTTTGGACCCCATTGCCACAATGTTCAAAATGTGCTTCAGCTATGGACCCCACACTTACCTTTTGGTCACTGTGGTGATGGGGGTTTAGACCCCATTGCCACAATGTTCAAAATGTGCTTCATCTATGGACCCCACACTTACATTTTGGTCACTGTGATGATGAGGGTTTGGACCCCATTGCCACAATGTTCAAAATGTGCTTCAGCTATGGACCCCACACTTACATTTTGTTCACTGTGATGATGGGGGTTTGGACCCCATTGCCACAATGGTCATGGCCTGCTTGCATTGTGGGTGCCACACACATATATGTGTGGCACATGTGCTAGGGGGTCACATTGTATGTTCAAAGTCATGTTCGGTGTTGTAGGCATTTGACACAGTCTACACACGCTTGTCATGGTGTTGGGGGATGTCTTCTTCTTGCATTCCCTAGGTTGTGGTGTGCTGGTTGTGTCATGCATTGTCCATCCTATTAGTGGGGGTGGTAGTAGTGGTTGGCATCCAGCCCCCTGGCTGAGGGTGGTAGTAGTGGTAGGCATCCAGCCCCCTGGGTGTGGGTGGTAGTAGTGGTAGGCATCCAGCCCCCCTGGCTGAGGGTGGTAGTAGTGGTAGGCATCCAGCCCCCTGGCTAAGGGTGGTGGTAGGCATCCAGCCCCCCTGGGTGTGGGTGGTAGTAGTGGTAGGCATCCAGCCCCCCTGGGTGAGGTTGGTAGTAGTGGTAGGCATCCAGCCCCCTGGGTGAGGGTGGTAGTAGTGGTAGGCATCCAGCCCCCCTGGCTAAGGGTGGTGGTGGGCATCCAGCCCCCTGGCTGAGGGTGGTGGTAGGCATCCAGCCCCCTAGCTGAGGGTGGTAGTAGTGGTAGGCATCCAGCCCCCTGGCTAAGGGTGGTGGTAGGCATCCAGCCCCCTGGCTAAGGGTGGTGGTAGGCATCCAGCCCCCCTGGCTGATGTTGGTAGTAGTGGTAGGCATCCAGCCCCCCTGGGTGAGGGTGGTAGTAGTGGTAGGCATCCAGCCCCCCTGGCTAAGGGTGGTGGTAGGCATCCAGCCCCCTGGGTGAGGGTGGTAGTGGTGGTAGGCATCCAGCCCCCTGGGTGAGGGTGGTAGTAGTGGTAGGCATCCAGCCCCCCTGGGTGAGGGTGGTAGTAGTGGTAGGCATCCAGCCCCCCTGGCTAAGGGTGGTGGTAGGCATCCAGCCCCCCTGGCTGAGGGTGGTAGTAGTGGTAGGCATCCAGCCCTCCTGGGTGTGGGTGGTAGTAGTGGTAGGCATCCAGCCCCCTGACTGAGGGTGGTAGTAGTGGTAGGCCTCCAGCCCCCCCTGGCTAAGGGTGGTGGTAGGCATCCAGCCCCCCCTGGGTGTGGGTGGTAGTAGTGGTAGGCATCCAGCCCCCCTGGGTGAGGGTGGTAGTAGTGGTAGGCATCCAGCCCCCTGGGTGAGGGTGGTAGTAGTGGTAGGCATCCAGCCCCCCTGGCTAAGGGTGGTGGTAGGCATCCAGCCCCCCTGGCTGAGGGTGGTAGTAGTGGTAGGCATCCAGCCCCCTGGCTAAGGGTGGTGGTAGGCATCCAGCCCCCTGGGTGAGGGTGGTAGTAGTGGTAGGCATCCAGCCCCCTGGGTGAGGGTGGTAGTAGTGGTGGGCATCCAGCCCCCTGGCTCAGGGTGGTGGTAGGCATCCTGCCCCCTGGGTAGGGGTGGTGGTGCGCATTCAGGCCCCTGTGTGCATATGTGACATTGGTGATGGGCATCCCGCCCCTATGGTGCTGCTGTTGCAAGTATATTCTGCATCCCTCTGTGTGTGTGTGATGTGTCGTGTACGTGTTGTATGTGTTTTGTGGTTGGTGTCTGACTTACCTTCTGCGCTGTACGCGTCCGTGCCTGTTCCGGTAGTAAATGTAGAATATTGGTATGATCGGGACGAAGGGATTCATGGTTGGTTCGTGTCGTTCGTCCTTCTCGTTGCTTCGCGTCGTCCTCGTCGCTTCGCGTCGTCCTCGTCGCTTCGCCTCGTCCTCGTCGCTGGCGTGTTCGTCTCGTAGCCGTGGATCGTGTTGTGGCGCGAATCAGAGCTTATGTGCGCCTCTCCCGGATGCTTTGATGTGCCGTGCGTAGCGACGGGTTCGGCGCGTACGGAAAGCGCATCGTACTCGTTCGGCCGGACGGAGCTGCATTTTTCCTTCCGTGCGACTCGATTCGGCGTTCCGGATTCGCCTCGGTCGGGGAACAGGACCTGGTTTGGGTGAGTACGGCTCGGCCGGATTCTGTGCTGTTGTGCGCATCGTACTTACTCGTTCGGTGTGCTGTACGGATCGGTCGGGAAACAGGCTTTCGCATGGCTTTTTTCCCGACCGAATGGTATTGGGTGCGCCTCCGACCGAGATCGGAATCGGCCCCTAAATAGTTAGACTCCTTGCTCATTCCAAGCGCATATATATCTTGTATATATAAAATGCCAGTATTTTTAGTTTGTATAGTCATTATTTGCTGTTAATATCAGTTGCGAGACGAAGAGCAGATTATAGCATTTATAACATAAAATAAAATAAAGAAAATGCTATTTTGCGTGCTCCATTCTAAGCGCCAGCAATCTTTACATAGCTTAAGTGCCTAAATTGCAAGTCCACAGATTTCATGTTTGATGCTTGTAATTTACTATGAAATACTAAGTGTATTGCAGAACCATTACTTTTGGTACACTAAATAGGCTATCTGTGCAGCTTCAAATATCCACGTAATATTTACATTAAATGGTGACAATCCCGTGGCAAGTGGTAGGAGATATGATTAGGGTGTCATATGACACCACATTAGTCACTCTATAGCTAATGTATGTTATACATCTTAGGAGTTATACCTTGCTTATTGTCTGTTCACAGAATATTTCGAACTGGACTGAGAAACAGGCAATCTAACAAAGAAAAAATACAGAGCAAAATCCATCAGAAGTAAACCTGCCCTGTAGGGTAACAGTCTCTGTCTACTTGAAAAGGGTAGGTATCAGTGTATGAAGCACATGTAATTAGTTGTCAAAGGGACAATGGGTTGGGTACAGAGTTGACCTTTATTTTGTTTAGCAGGGTACCTCACCAGCAAAATCCGCTGAGACCCCTTCAGTGTCCATTAACTTTGACCAGACCTGGGTATGTTATTTCTTCCCTCCTTACTGTTTCCGGGCACATATAATAAAGATAGACTATGTAAATAATAGAAAACATTTCTTTCCCTTTTTCTTCATTATAAATCTAGATTGGTCAGTCACATTAGCGGCTGGCACCCAATCTACTTTGATTCCTCTGTGGGTCCACGTAAAGATATTTGACTACTCAGAATATCTTCAGTAGTAAGTGGATTGTCTTCTATCTGTGATGGGAGTCACGTTTTTTTGAGGTTTTTAAATAGTCACTGGGTGTTTTCGTCGTTTAACAGCTTGACAAAGGAAGTCTTAATCTTCTTTCGTCTCTATCTTTTGATACACATCTATCTTGTAATAAACTTGTCTCTTGCCATGGTTCATAGGTACTTTTCTTTCTCATATTTTTGTATTCAGGTCTATTCTATTATGATTTGTTTTCTCTCGAGGGATAGACACTATTTGCTCTATCGATAAAACGACTCAGTATAGAGCCTGGTCTACATTAATTATATGACTTGGCTTTCCACTATAGATTTTTATATTTTAAGTTGTTTTCAAGGTCCAAGTCAGTATTATTTGTAATGTTGTTTAATAATTCATGTTTAGGGCTCTGAACATGTTGTATTTAATTTTTTTCAGGTATCCCTGGGTGTGTTTGCAATGTGTTGCTATCTGGCATAGGTCCTGATGAAGGTGGTGCCCATGTTCTTTGATCCACCGAAACGCGCGTCGACCATTGGCCATTGACCAATGATCACTGTCGTTTAGAGCTGGCAGTTTACAGCTTAGATCCCTTGGTCATAGAGACTCTAAATTCTTTCAGTCTCCAGATAGTTGTGAGTTTTGGATGGGGAATGCATGTGGTTGCAAGAGTATGAATGTAATTTAGTATGCATGACATTGGTATATTTTTTCCAATCATTTGTTCTTCATTCAGGGGTAATGTCAAATATTTGTGTATGAAATTTGGTGTTGACACTTTTTTGTCTACATGTTTTTAAGATAATTGTTATAAAATAAGTTTTAAATAAAAACTGTATAAAATACATAATACAAAAATAAGGATAAGAAAGCTTTTGATAATGGAAAATAACAAAATGCAAATAAAAGATGTATAAATAAGTTTCTCATGTTTGTGCCTTTCATGTTATGCAATCATTGTATGAGCTCTTCATATTCATGACTTATGCATGTGTAAGAGGAAGTATATAGGTCACGAGGGAGTATTTTTCACATTGATTTGCAAGGCACCAATGACTCCTGCACGGAATTCTGCAGTTGGGTGTTAACACACTTGACCAGTTCCTCAAGTTTAGCAAAACCACATCCCTCACCGAGATAACCTTCCTGGACTTGGTGGTAATACTACACAATGGTAAACTGACCACAAGGACATACAAGAAACCTACTGATACTAACAGTCTGCTTCGGTATGACAGCCATCACCCTAAACACCTATGGGACAACCTTCCGTTTGGTCAGTTTTTGCGCCTACGACGCAATTGTAGTGACGTGAGGGGTTACAAACGACAAGCAGAATCCCTGAGCTCTGACCTTGTGGCCCGCAGATACCCCATGAATGTGGTACAGAAAGCCAACAAAAGAGCCAGAAATAATCATAGGGAGGCTCTATTGAAACCACGTGAACGTACACCCAGTGATGTTATCAACTGTGTCACCTCCTTTACCCCTCAGTCCAATAACATCCAAAAGATTATAAAGAAACATTGGCCCATACTTTGTATGGGGGAAATGTCACCTGCTACCCCTCGCTTTGCCTTCAAACGAACTGCCAATATTAAGGACAGGGTTGTACACACAAGACCACTCCCTACACCCATCAGGCATCAGCAACAACTATGGGGGCTCCCTCCCGTGTCTTTGAAACAACCCATGCAGGTCGTGTAGTGTGTGTCCTTTCACACGCCACTCAAAACAGGTGGACATAGGAACTACTGACGCGATTGTACAGAGAACCCATACGAACTGCAATACACGTAATTGTGTGTACATGCTTACATGCCCTTGCCAGAAACTCTATACTGGCATGACCACTCGGGCAATCAAATTGCGCATCACTGAACATCGTAGCAACATAAAAGCATGACGAAACCACTCACACACTACACAGATCAACAACACACACCTGATGACATCCAGTGGACAGTCTTGGAAGCAAACGCCACCATGACCGCTCATGCCCTCTTAGTCAGGGAACAAAGATGGGCTTTCCAATTAAAGACACACCAGACAGGCTTGAATGATGATATTCCATGGGGGGAGGTGACTCACTGATACTCTGACCCATTTGCTGTCTTTACACAATGGGGCCATCACCCTGAGAAATACACCTGGTGAGACTGACTCTAACTCTGGTCCACCAAGGGTTCAGTACCCTTTAGATGTAGCCCCTTATTGAAAAATCCATGCAGTCTCTTCACCGTATTGCCCTCATGATGGATGAGACCATCATCCACAACGCAGTTTTGGTACTCCACTACAAGATGGCCTCTACATTCTGGCACCAGTATATATCAGAATCCCCTCCAATTTGGCTCCCTGAACCCTTCGACTTACACTCCACTCTAAGTCGGCCCCTGAAATTGGGATTCTGAACCACTATGGTCCCTCACCTGTTACCCCTCATGAAGAATAGAATTGTATCCACCACTATTGAAGCAAGGGAACTCCATTCCAAGATGGCCCCTGCATTCTCACATTAAGTGTGACCTTTTTCCAAAATGGCTTGTGCCTTTGTCGATCCATACACCACTTCAAGATGGCCCATGTATGTGGAATCATTTTAAACAGAGTGGTATCAGTTCCTAAGAAAGAAGAAAGCAAAAAGGAGAAAAAAGGGGGCTCTTCAACCAATTGTGGTTGTGAGTGATTCGTAATCGTCTCCAAATGACGGTTGAGTGTGCTCGAAGTGGGGGTAGACCTCCTGTTGGTTTTTGTGCCCTCACACACCCTTGCGAGTGTAAAGCATCATCATTGGGCAATGCTCCTCGTGAGTCGTGAGGGTGGCGCTGCAGTCCCTCACGGGCCCTTCAAGAGGGCTCTTTGATGGAGATCTTTTGAGGAGGTGCCGCACTTGTGCATGTGGGTGTGTGGGCCAAGTGAGTCAGTGCAAGTGAAGTTAAAATAACCTATCGGTACCCAAGTAAGTTTAATGTCGGGTCCTTCAGGTAGATTAAAAAGTAGTGAGGGTTTGGAGACTCTCCTTCAACAGAATAAAGGGAGGGACCAGTGTATTCCCGCCACTCTCAAACCGTAAGAAAAATGTGTGGTGTGTTTAAAAGTGAATGATGGTCGACATGTTTCGCGCAACCTATTGGTCCCTAATGGATCCCTGTGCGCTTCATCAGGACCGTGTGCATAAAATAATAGAATGGGACTCAGGGAGAGACACCCTATAATCCCACTTTACTTATCGTCAAGTCAGATAAGACGTCTCTGCGTCCGAGACACATATTATTCGTGTTCTCAAAACCCAAGCCTAATGGAGACAAAAAGAAAAAAGAATGGAAGAGAGGGAAATTAAATAGTTACTGAGCTTGATGAAGTTTTGTCAAACAGCTCTACCATAATCACTAATGAGGGTAAAGGTCCCTCTTCACAACAGGGTCCACTATTATTGTTCCCTTACTATTAATAATACAATACGCGAGTTATGCATTATAATTTAATCTAAGTGTGCTCATGTGAGCTCCACTAGAGCCACTTGCAAGCAGAAAATATAATACTACGCAACATAAACATATGATGCTAAATAAGCAAAGAAAAGAAAAAGAAGTATGGAAAGATAATGTTAACGTTTCCTCCTATGGTGGATGGGAGGTGGTTGTGTAGTAGTCAAACCATTAGGTGCTGGTCCTATAACTAGGATCATATATGATAGGACGGTGATATTCTATGCCGCTGAGTGAGTCAGTACAGCGACTGTGACAGAGCTAAAGATTATGTTTAGGAGTAGTCTTAAATTAGCAGTTAGTACCACATTACCTGGTTATGAAATACGATTGTCAGTTTTACAATTTTTTTTTAATAAAACACTTATAGATGATGGCAGCAAGTTGTGTGCATACTTAGCGTACTGTTCATAAGGAGAGTAACACACCCGAGACTATGTATGTAATTCGACGAGGAAAGTAAATGCAGAAATGAGCAACCGCTTATTAGTCGAATCTATATCCAAATGACATATCAATGTGTAAGCATTATTTTCAGTGTGTAGCATAATGAGGTCTGCCAAACACAGTTTTAAGACATCTTCAATAGAGCAAAAAGCACTAGTATTCATACCCTCCCCACGTAGAAGAAGGGCCACGCCGGCGAGTTGTCAGGCAGCCGAGTGGAGCAAGCTGTATATAAGAAAAAGGGCAGGGTTTGATATATCCCCTACAGTTAAGTACATCTCCGCCTGTGCGGTGTGCTAGAGTTACCTCGTGTCCGGTACTAGCAGCGGTAGGAACTCACCGTCTCTCCCTCGTTTAGGAGACTCTTAACCTGTCGCCCGATCAGGTTTCGCCGGTGACTGATACTGAACACGCCGGGTAAATATAGACATTTTCTTCCGGGCTAGTGAAAGGAGAGTGGGCGTGCCATCACGTGTCTTTTGGGGACGTGATGACGTTATTGGTATGCAACATCTCCTAATATTGCGGGATAGTATTGTGGCTGCCATCTTGGAAGACGCAATAGTGAAACGAGTAACTCAGCCTAAAGCTGTAGTAATGACAAAAAATCGGGATATGATGTCTTCATTTGCCGACAATAATGAAATTGACAAAAGTTACCCTCAAATGTACGTTGGTAATCAAAATGCTCTGTTATAAAGTGTCTTGTCTTTATATGATCAGTCTCAGCGGGATAACGACGAATTGTTGCAAATATACTAATAATCTGGGAATCACAGTGGGTGTTGCTTTTAGTACCTGTGATATCTTATCATTCTGAGTCTGTTAAAAAATGTGGAGGCTGCTTGTTCTTACTAGCATAAGCGATGGTATGGTTATAGGTTGCCGACCACTGCCTATTTTGTGCGCTGTACAATCATTCTATTGTGGGACGATGAGGGTGTAGTAGTTACATGTCATTAACGTTCTCAATGGTGTTCCTTATTATTATAAGTGCCCTATTATCAGGATTACTATGGTCCCGGATAGGGAGATCCACTTAGTACCGGGTTGAGTAACGTGGGTCTAGCTAGCTCATGGTGTTCAAGAAACTAGTTCCACCCACGGAATGTCATCGTTCAGTCCCACTTCACTACTCTTAAGTCTGAACACCCATCGTTGTTCTTGCCTAAATAGTGCAGAGGTAGTCCAGTTAGGGTTAGAGTCAATTATTGTCCACCTCAAGCTTTCTGGTGTGTGATTTTTCTCCAGACAGTGAGTCTGCAGTTTCGTCGTTGTTTTTCTACACCGGATCGTGCTTTTATGTTCCCCGATGCGGACCTTCACTGGTCTCATGGTCATTCCCACATACTTCAATGAGCATGGGCATGTCAGTAGATAAACGCAATTCTTTGTGTTACAATTAGTATGGCGCTTTTGCTGCCACGTCCTCGTCATCCCCAGATCTATCTCTTTTGTTGGTGTTGTCTGTGGACAGACAGAACATGACCCACACGGGTAGTGCCCTACCCCCGGGGGCAAAGCCCTGAGAGTGGGTTGCGTCTGGACAGTCTTCTTGGGGCGTGTGTGTACAAGAATGTCCTTTAGGTTTTGTGTGCACTTAAAGGCGAATAGGGGTACTGGTCCTGGATTAAAATCACCTGTTTCCAATATTTTCCAGTGTCTCTTGACAATTTTCTGGATAATGTTCGAGTTGGGTGTGAATGTGGTCACACATGTCATCGTTTCAGTTTTCGTCTTCTCTCTTGTCTCCAGGAGGGCCTCCCTGTGATTATTTTTGGCTCTTTTGTGGGCTTGTTTTATGATTTTTTTAGGGTATTGTCTAGCTGTCAAATTGTCAGATAGAATTTGTGTTTGGATTTCAAATTCATTCAGGGTGTTGCAATTTCTCCGTAGGCGTAAAAACTGGCCTACCGGGAGGTTATCTCTCAGTGCTTTTGGATGGTGACTCTGGTACATCAGGAGACTGTTCCTGTCTGTAGTCTTTTTGTAGTTAGTGGTTAGTAGAGTACCATCCTGTAACGAGATCCGTAGGTCCAGGAACGGGATATTATCGTTAGACATAGAGCCCGTGAATTTCAGAAAGGGATCCAATGTGTTGACCCATCCAAAGAAATTCTGACACTCTTCTTCTGTCCCTTTCCAAAAGACAATGACATCATCGATGTAACGGCGCCATAGCAGAATGTTAGTATTGTATGGGTTGGTCGTTTTTAAGATGTATTCAGACTCAAAATTAGCCATGTACAGGCATGCCAGACTCGGCGCGAATATGCTTCCCATACTAGTGCCTTGTATCTGATGGTATAGTTTCTTTTCATAAGCGAAGATGTTTTCTTTTAGGGCAATGGTTGCGCAGTCACAAATGAAGTTGATGGGCGTCTCGTAAGGCCACGGATCTAAGTCATGGAGAGCACATTCCAGAACCCCAATGGTGGAGTCCTGGGGAATGTTTGTATATAGTGCCTCCACATCCAAGGTGACCAGAAGGTTGATAGAGCCAGGTTCTCCAAAATTTTCAATGAGATTAAGGACCTCTGTGGTATCTCTCAGGTAGGTTGGGGTCTTGACAACCAGTGGCCGGAGAAAGAAATCACAAAATTTGCTGAGGGGTTCTAATAGTGATTCAATTCCGGACACAATCGGACGTCCAGGTGGTGGATTCAGGCCTTTATGGATTTTTGGAAGACTGTAAAAATAGGGGATCCGTGGGTCCTCATTGGTCAGAAAAGCTGCTTCATCCCGAGAGATCCAGCCTTCCGTCTCTGCTTCAGTAATAAGGCTCTGAATTCAGATGGACAGTCGCTTGGTAGGGTCTTCTTCGATCAGTTGGTAGTACTTAGTGTCTGACAATTGGCGAAGGCATTCAGCATCATAATCCACCACGTCCTGTATGACGATAGTCCCACCCTTGTCAGCGGGTTTTACAATGATCGTGGGGTCTTCTGTGATGACCTTCAATAATCCTCTCTCTTCCCTCGTGAGGTTGTCAAAAGGATGGTTCCTAGTGATGTCCTTCACGTCTTTCAGAATGGCTTGTTCGAACGTGAGAACCTCATTAGGTGTCATCGCGGCGGTAGGGGTGAATTTAGATTTCCTCTTGAGACCAGTTCCTGTCACTGGGTGCTCAGGTTTATCTTGGAAAAATGCCTTAAGTCGTACTTTCCGAAAGAACTGATGAAGTTCCTGGTGTAATTTGAAGTTATCCTCCTTGGGGGTAGGGTCAAAGCCCAGGCCCTTCTCCAAGAGCCTGTACTCGCCCTCTACCAATGGTCTCGATGAAAGATTCACCACTAGGGTCTGGTTGTTTTGCTCCTCAGTACCATCTGTTCTTGGTCTTGCCAGTGGACATTCTTGGACCCTCCTCTTCTTTTGCCTCTTCCTCTGCCCCTCCCTCTGTTGAAAAAAGGGGGGTTCGGAAACTGTTGGTATTGGGGCATCTGGGGGTGGTGTCCTGGTGGTCCATTCCACATTGGGGGAGGTCCCATCCATGGACCTTGGTACATCTGAGATTGGAAGGGAAGAGATGGAAATCCTTGGAACAAGGGGGGTTGTTGGTATCTGTATCCTCCCCTCTGTCTTCGTTGATTATTTTCATAGCTCGAGTCGCTGCTGGTGGAATCTGACCTCGCTGAATGGGTACTGCTGTCTTCATCTGATGTGGTCTCTCTGTGCTGAAAGACATAGTCGTCTTTAGTGTAAGGATACATTTTCTCTTTATCGAAACGTTTCAAATCCTTTTGAAGTTGGTTCACCTTTTGTTTCATCAGATATTCTTTATGATCATTCATCTCCTCATTTATTTCTGCAAGACGTGATTTAAATGCAGAAACGGATATTCCTGCTTTTAATCCGTTCTCAGCTAAGGTAATCGGTATGAGGAGCTCATCAGACAAGCGTTTGGCCGTGTTAATAATTAGCACAAGCCAATCGCATGTGCACTTCCAGGCTATCTTGGACCATTCACGACGGAAGGTAAGGTCTTCTAAGAATATTCTGGGAGCCAATGTCACAAGGAGGCCATTTGGGGCAATATTAGCCCTTAGATATTCTGTCATAACTGTCCCATGTAGGGCTGTCTTGATCTGAAGTTTTCTTAGTGTTTGTAAAGACTTCCAGTCGTCATTTTTGCTACCTGTTGCTGCACTACCATCTCCTGCTAAAAGGGAGGGGGCCCTGAGAATCTCTGCAACTGTCTCATCATCAAAACTAAGGCCCGGATTATCCATACTCTTTTCGTGTTTATGTGCCTGTGTTGGGCCTACTGGAATAGTTGGTTGGATGGTGGCCTGTGAAATATAGGTAAATCTTAGCAAAAGAGAAAAATAGAGTATAATGTCCCACGGCTAGCCGCCGTTCAATATTTCAACACAATTCAGAGATGGGGGGGACTGGGAGCAATTTAGGAAAAAGGTCCTGTACCTATGCTCCTAAGACAATCATTTTAAACAGAGTGGTATCAGTTCCTAAGAAAGAAGATAGCAAAAAGGAGAAAAAAGGGGGCTCTTCAACCAATTGTGGTTGTGAGTGATTCGTAATCGTCTCCAAATGACGGTTGAGTGTGCTCGAAGTGAGGGTAGACCTCCTGTTGGTTTTTGAGCCCTCACACACCCTTGCGAGTGTAAAGCATCATCATTCGGCAATGCTCCTCGTGAGGGTGGCGCTGCAGTCCCTCACAGGCCCTTCAAGAGGGCTCTTTGATGGAGATCTTTTGAGGACGTGCCGCACTTGTGCATGTGGGTGTGTGGGCCAAGTGAGTCAGTGCAAGTGAAGTTAAAATAACCTATCGGTACCCAAGTAAGTTTAATGTTGTGTCCTTCAGGTTGATTAAAAAGTAGTGAGGGTTTGGAGACTCTCCTTCAACAGAATAAATGGAGGGACCAGTGTATTCCCACCGCTCTCAAACCGTAAAAAATGTGTGTGTGTTTAAAAGTGAATGATGGTCGACATGTTTCAGCGCACACAAAACCTAAAGGACATTCTTGTACACACACGCCCCAAGAAGACTGTCCAGACGCAACCCACTCTCTGGGCTTTGCCCCCGGTGGTAGGGCACTACCCGTGTGGGTCATGTTCTGTCTGTCCACAGACAACACCAACAAGAGAGATAGATCTGGGGATGACGAGGACGTGGCAGCAAAAGCGCCATACTAATTGTAACACAAAGAATTGCATTTATCTACTGACATGCCCATGCTCATTGAAGTACGTGGGAATGACCGTGAGACCAGTGAAGGTCCGCATTGGGGAACATAAAAGCACGATCCGGTGTAGAAAAACAACGACGAAACTGCAGACTCACTGTCTGGAGAAAAATCACACACCAGAAAGCTTGAGGTGTACAATAATTGTTTCTAACCCTAACTGGACTACCTCTGCACTATTTAGACAAGAACAACGATGGGTGTTCAGACTTAAGAGTAGTGAAGTGGGACTGAACGATGACATTCCGTGGGTGGAACTAGTTTCTTGAACACCATGAGCTAGCTAGACCCACGTTACTCAACCCGGTACTAAGTGGATCGCCCTATCCGGGACCATAGTAATCCTGATAATAGGGCACTTATAATAATAAGGAACACCATTGAGAACGTTAATGACATGTAACTACTACACCCTCATCGTCCCACAATAGAATGATTGTACAGCGCACAAAATAGGCAGTGGTCGGCAACTTATAACCATACCATCGCTTATGCTAGTAAGAACAAGCAGCCTCCACATTTTTTAACAGACTCAGAATGATAAGATATCACAGGTACTAAAAGCAAAACCCACTGTGGTTCCTAGATTATTAGTATATTTGCAACAATTCGTCGTTATCCCGCTGAGACTGGTCATATAAAGACAAGACACTTTATAACAGAGCATATTGATTACCAACGTACATTTGAGGGTAACTTTTGTCAATTTCATTATTGTCGGCAAATGAACACATCATATCCCGATTTTTTATCATTACTACAGCTTTAGGCTGAGTTACTCGTTTCACTATTGTGTCTTCCAAGATGGCAGCCGCAATACCATCCCGCAATATTAGGAGATGTTGCATACCAGTAATGTCATCCCATCCCCAAAAGACACGTGATGACACGCCCACTCTCCTTTCACTAGCCCGGAAGAAAACGCCTATATTTACCCGGCGTGTTCAGTATCAGTCACCGGCGAAACCTGATCGGGCGACAGGTTAAGAGGCTCCTAAACGAGGGAGAAACGGTGAGTTCCTACTGCTGCTAGTACCGGACACGAGGTAACTCTAGCACACCGCACAGGCAGAGATGTACTTAACTGTAGGGGATATATCAAACCCTGCCCTTTTTCTTATATACAACTTGCTCCACTCGGCTGCCTGGCAACTCGCCGGCGTGGCCCTTCTTCTACGTGGGGAGGGTATGAATACTAGTGCTTTTTGCTCTATTGAAGATGTCTTAAAACTGTGTTTGGCAGACCTCATTATGCTACACACTGAAAATAATGCTTACACATTGATATGTCATTTGGGTATAGATTCGACTAATAAGCGGTTGCTCATTTCTGCATTTACTTTCCTCGTCGAATTACATATATAGTCCCGGTTGTGTTACTCTCCTTATGAATAGTACGCTAAGTATGCACACAACTTGCTGCCATCATCTATAAGTGTTTTATTAAAAAATATTTTTTGTAAAACTGACAATCGTATTTCATAACCAGGTAATGTGGTACTAACTGCTAATTTAAGACTACTCCTAAACATAATCTTTAGCTCTGTCACAGTCGCTGTACTGACTCACTCAGCAGCATAGAATATCACCGTCCTATCATAAATGATACTAGTTATAGGACCAGCACCTAATGGTTTGACTACGACACAACCACCTCCCATCCACCATAGGAGGAAACGTTAAAATTATCTTTCCATACTTCTTTTTCTTTTCTTTGCTTATTTAGCATCATATGTTTATGTTGCCTAGTATTATATTTTCTTCTTGCAAGTGGCTCTAGTGGAGCTCACATAAGCACACTTAGATTAAATTATAATGCATAACACGCATATTGTATTATTAATAGTAAGGGCACAATAATAGTGGACCCTGTTGTGAAGAGGGACCTTTACCCTCATTAGTGATTATGGTAGAGCTGTTTGACAAAACTTCATCAAGCTCAGTAACTATTTAATTTCCCTCTCTTCCATTCTTTTTCTTTTTGTCTCCATTAGGCTTGGGTTTTGAGAACACGAATAATATGTGTCTCGGACGCAGAGACGTCTTATCTGACTTGACGATAAGTAAAGTGGGATTATAGGGTGTCTCTCCCTGAGTCCCATTCTATTATTTTATGCACACAGTCCTGATGAAGCGCATAGGGATCCATTAGGGACCAATAGGTTGCGCGAAACATGTTGACCATCATTCACTTTTAAACACACCACACATTTTTTACGGTTTGAGAGCGGTGGGAATACACTGGTCCCTCCCTTTATTCTGTTGAAGGAGAGTCTCCAAACCCTCACTACTTTTTAATCTACTTGAAGGACCCGACATTAAACTTGCTTGGGTACCGATAGGTTATTTTAACTTCACTTGCACTGACTCACTTGGCCCACACACCCACATGCACAAGTGTGGCACCTCCTCAAAAGATCTCCATCAAAGAGCCCTCTTGAAGGGCCCGTGAGGGACTGCAGCGCCACCCTCACGAGGAGCATTGCCCAATGATGATGCTTTACACTCGCAAGGGTGTGTGAGGGCACAAAAACCAACAGGAGGTCTACCCCCACTTTGAGCACACTCAACCGTCATTTGGAGACGATTACGAATCACTCACAACCACAATTGGTTGAAGAGCCCCCTTTTTTCTCCTTTTTGCTTTCTTCTTTCTTAGGAACTGATACCACTCTGTTTAAAATGATTGTCTTAGGAGCATAGGTACAGGACCTTTTTCCTAAATTGCTCCCAGTCCCCCCCATCTCTGGATTGTGTTGACCCTGTATGTGGAAGCCAGATCCAACATGGCCGCCATCCATTACCCCTTTATAAGCCATTTTGGCTACTCTCTCCGGCCACCCAGGGACAGCTGGCCACAGGTAGGTCCCACATCGGGTACCTCGCAGACTCAAGTAAGTGCCTTAACCTATCATGCTAATGCGTGTTACTATCCTGACACGCAGTCTTTCAATGCCGACTGCTTTCTAATTTATGGTGACATCTGGCATTGTCTATACGTGTCCCTTTATCACCCCATGATGTCGGGTTTGGATTTCCTATCATACGCCCTCGATGTGCAGCGACCTCAGGCACTTTTTTCAAACGCTTCCATGATCACCCCACTACACCGGCTTTGTTTCCCCATGACACACCCCCATAGTGTAACGCGTCTTTGGCGTGAGCCGCTTGAGGCTCGCGGTTCACGCCGGCTTGATAAAATAGCTGTAACAGCGGGTAATGAGGGTCTCTACTTACACAGTGGGACACAACTCAAGCGACTCGAGCTATTGCCGCTCGGAGTTCAAATTGGCATCCCGCATCAGTGCCGCTACTTCCTCGAAGTGCAGTGCTAGCGGCTCACTGGCTGACGGCTCATGATGGCTCACTGGCTGACGGCTCATGCCGGCATCAAAACCTTGTAAGCACAACCGGGATTGATATTTTAACCGATGCACATTTAATTAGCACAGCGCGTCCCGTGCGACTCGAGTATGAGACGCTCAAATTTCACGCTGGCATTTATCACTTGTCTCTTGACCTCCTATGGCCACCCTGAGCCCGCATTAGTCTGGCCAACATCATCAGTTATAATTTCATTGCACAATGGGGACGCATTACGAGCCGCCACATTGGGCAGCCCAGAGCACATATCATACAGACCAACTGCGCACCCAGACTGGGAGCCTCACAATTTGTGGGACACAATCGACTTTGCTTGAAAAGTTTGAGTAAGCACGACTTACCGCAACCACATCCAGACCCACTATGGGCCTCCTCATAATTAGAGCGCTTCAACCCTGGTAACTTTCTATACTCACCTTTGCAGATTGGTCCCCTTCGCATCTTAGGCGAGCATACCGGCTGGTCTCTGTTGGGGCATCATTACCTTACTCTTCCGGTGAGTGACAAGGGTGTAAGAGACTGCATGGTTGACAATAATAGCCTGCGACAATAGTATCACCGTGTGGCATGGCCACACACTCATGAGAATTGATGTATGAAGTGTGTGACCACTTGATGACATGGTGGTGGTGTGGTGGTGCTGTGGTATCCTTACAAGTTGTTCTCCTTTTTTGTTTTGTTTTGTAAAAGGTACTCTAAATGTTTTTCTCCTGAATGCTGATAATGCTTCTCTTAGTAATTACCACCTGGTATCACCACGCAGCTCTAACTGCACCTCTAGACGACTACGCCAGTGACACTCACAATGGAGATACATTGTTTGTCGTTGTGTTCATGCAATCAAGATATACTCTTTCGAGAATTCTGTTTTTAAACATATGCTTTGTAACTTCTATGTAACACACTAGGACTCCTAAGGAATCCCGACATAAGGGGACGTGACTTTGACCTCTCTCTTCCCTTACACCACTTGCCGCCCCCTTTTGAGTAGATGAGGATTAAAGGTCCTGATGAATTGCCGAGATCCTTTTGGACTTTTTTATAGGCAAGAAACATGTTGACCCTTTGCACAACCCACTAGAGCTGACACTGGTCTAATTAACCCCTCTCAGCTCACAACTTTTCAGTCTGTTTTTATTCATGGCCCAGGTACTCCTCGTATAAACTCTTTTTGGAGAATCCAGGAGCCATTTTTAAATCACACCCACACAGTCCCACTTCTACTCACTTCACATAGGTCTCCCCTCACACAACACCATCGAGTTTCACGGCGGTAAAACCGAGAAGATCTACTGCAAAGAGCCCCGCTGCGGGGTCCGTTAGGCATTGCAGCGCTAGCCCAACAAGGAGCTGCCCTATGATGAAGCTTGACACCCCTCGGGGTGTGTGAGGGCCGTTGCTCCTTATTGGAGCTATACCTGGACGAGCACTAGCAACCTTGTCCTGTCAAGCACCTACTGATAACTGCCAGCACTGATGTGGTCTGACACCCTCTTCCTCCCTCCGACTCCCTAGGAGCAGCATACCTTTGTCTTTAGTGTGGGGAAAAATGTCACTCATGTCCAAACAAATATCCCTCAGTGCACACCCACACTGTCTGCAGATCTATTTCCAGATACATAGGTCCCTGGGGGTATAGACACATGTCACCTTAGTTGTTGAATACATATAAAGACACATAATCGGTGGTGTCACTGACTTGTAATTCTGCACATTAAAATATTGTAATATAGAGCGCAAATAACATACATTAGTTTACGAAAAAAGAGCAACATGAACAAGCAAAGGGGAATATTCACTGGAGAGGTGGCAGAGTGTCGCATTGGCCTCCTTGGCTGAACACCACGCTCAGCCAAATTGGCAATACAGGGCTGCATCTCATTGACAACAACGATGATGGTGAATTCAACCCAGATCTGTGACTGGGGGTGAGTGTCTGAAAAGTTTCAGCGCTCCGTCCATCATCTCCTTGTGTTTGCTTTGTTCGCCCTAAGTTGGCAGGGTATGCCCTTGCTCACTTTGCCACTGGATTGAAGCTAGCCTGGCTGATGAGGGCTGTTAGCCCGAAACCGGTTCCAGGATGCTTGTTTCCGGTTCAGGGAAGACCTGGCTTGACAGTTCGGGCTGGACTGTTCCCATGAGGCACAGGGTCAAGACTGATTTGCATATAGCTGGGTCTGAACTGAGGTGGTGAAGTGAGCTAAAGAACGATGATGGATTCAACCCAGATCTGTGACTGGGGGTGAGTGTCTGAAAAGTTTCAGTGCTCCGTCCATCATCTCCTTGTGTTTGCTTTGTTCGCCCTAAGTTGGCAGGGTATGCCCAGACGTGGGTCCCTTGCTCACTTTGCCACTGGATTCAAGCTAGCCTGGCTGATGAGGGCTGTTAGCCCGAAACCGGTACCAGGATGCTTGTTTCCGGTTCAGGGAAGACCTGGCTTGGCAGTTCGGGCTGGACTGTTCCCATGAGGCACAGGGTCAAGACTGATTTGCATATAGCTGGGTCTGAACTGAGGTGGTGAAGTGAGCTAAAGAACGATGATGGATTCAACTCAGATCTGTGACTGGGGGTGAGTGTCTGAAAAGTTTGAGCGCTCCGTCCATCATCTCCTTGTGTTTGCTTTGTTCGCCCTAAGTTGGCAGGGTATGCCCAGGCGTGGGTCCCTTGCTCACTTTGCCACTGGATTCAAGCTAGCCTGGCTGCTGAGGGCTGTTAGCCCGGAACCAGTCCCAGGATGCTTGTTTCCAGTTCAGGGAAGACCTGGATTGGCAGTTCGGGCTGGACTGTTCCCATGAGGCACAGGGTCAAGACTGATTTGCATATAGCGGGGTCTGAACTGAGGTGGTGAAGTGAGCTAAAGAACGATGATGGATTCAACCCAGATCTGTGACTGGGGGTGAGTGTCTGAAAAGTTTCAGCGCTCCGTCCATCATCTTCTTCTATTTGCTTTGTTCGCCTGATAGAAATGAGATTTCTGGTTGGCTAAGGCTTGCGCCAAAGCCAGGCAGAAACCACCACTCTAGTCAGGGCAAGGGAGTTACACGCTGAAGATAACCCCAGCTCACCCCCTTGGTAGCTTGGCACGAGCAGTCAGGCTTATCCCAGAGGCAATGTGTAAAGCGTTTGCGCAACACACACACAGCAACAACATATTAGGCACACCACAAAATGAACTCCACACAAGGTTATATACAAAAATAGCCTTTGTATTGTCATAAACACATTAGAATAGTAATCACACAATATACACTGTGCCAACTGGCACTAGGCAATATTTACAGGGGATTATATACACATGGCAGGGCCAATTGGGCCACTGTCAGAACCATCACAAAGTAAAGATAGTAAATGTAGAACCAAATCATAAACGTAGAACACAACCAGTAATTACTGGCAAACACTGTACTCAGCATTATCCTGCAACATAAATCACATTATGCACAGTATCACATCAGGCGCAAAATACATTATGCGCCAACTTCATAAGCCTAAACATATTAGACCATAACCTCCTAATCGCGAATCACATTAGAGGCATAAATCATAGTGGAGAACAACCTCACAAGCATAAACACAGTATGCAAAAACCTCAGAATCATAACCACATTAGAGGCATAAATCACGGTGCCTAAATCACAGTACATGAATCACATTTCCTGCGCACCACATAAATCACATTAGGGCCTGGCGCCCTATCAACCTCACAGTCCCCCTGGCCAACTGGCCTTCTCACAGGGCTCAAATGCCCTATGTCCATAATGTCAGGGCGGCTGCCAATGCAGCAGAAACCAAAAGTGTGCAATTGCGCTAGGGCAGAGGAGTGTATCTCACTCCTGTCTCATCCAAAATGCCCCCAAAGAAATGTTGGCCTAAACGTTGCAGCTGCCGCTAATTGTCGTGCAGCTGTGAAGCAGAACGTGGGCCTGGGCACTCACTGTGCCCTCTGAACAAATATGCCAAAACGTTGTAGCTGCCCGCACTGGTGCGGCGCAGCTGAACACAAAATAAAGGGGCCCTGGCACGACAGTGCCCTCGGGGCCTCCACTGGGACTCTGTAAACACATGTGCACAAAACATTGCAGCTGCCCGCTATGGCGGTGCAGCTGTGAGGCAAGTAAAGGGGCTCTCTAAATCAAATCTGCCCCCATCGGTGCAGCTGCCCTCTAGCAGGCGGGGCAGCTGTAAGAAAGTAAAGGGGCCCTGGCATGACTGTGCCCTCGGGGCTCCCACTGGGGCTTTCTAACTCAAACTGGCCTCCAACGTTGGAGCGGCCCATTCTCCTGCGGGTCCGCTCAGGAAATAGGCACTGTACACTGTGCCAAATGAGCCCCCACTCACCGGGCTCTCCGGGGACTCTGCTCTCCTCTTCTTTGCGGCCTGCGGGGCTCCCACAGCTCACGGGGGCCCCGCTCATGAAGACACTGACCTCTGGACTTCTCTGGTGCTGGGGCGGAGGCAGGGCTCTCCCGGCTCTTCTGTGGACGCGGGGCCGGGCTTCCCTCACTGATGCGGAAGTCCCGCCCCACGTCAGGCTCCACGTTGCCTGACTTACTCTCCGGCCGCGCTGCGATTGGCAGCCTCCGGCCGGTCAATTTCACTTCGGATCGGGCCACAGCGGTGAAACGCGGGGTGGGCTCCCGCTTCAATTAAAGATAATGGCGGGGTGGGCACCCGCCAGAACAAGCACACAAGTGGGGTGGGCACCCGCCAAGGCAAGGCATAAGCGGGGTGGGCACCCGCAATCAAATAAAAGCAAAAGCGGGGTGGGCACCCGCAATTTAAATTTCAATAAGCAGGGTGGGCACCCGCTCCACAGCATCACTGGGGGGGGTCCCCACATCGGGATTCCCTCCAAAACAACAGGCAGCTCAGCGCTGCGCAGCCCATGCTCCCCTCCTTCTTGGGGAAATAAAAATATAGCGCTCACGAGGCGCTAGATGCAGCCAAAGTCCTGAAGGTCCTGGAATATCAAAAGCAAAGCACTCACAGGGCGCAAGAGTCTTCCAGGGTCCATGGGGCATAGCTGGGCCCAGGGAGGCAAGCACACAGGGCCCTCCAGCAGGGAGGCAAGCCCCCATGGCGGTTCCTCCTGGGCCCCAGCAGTAGCAAGCCCCAGCAAGTCAGGACAGCACCCAAGCACAGAACAACTTCATGGGGTCACAGCCCCTATATTTATATTAGGCATTCCTTTGTCTGCAGTACAGGGCATGGGGGAACCAGATGCAACTGGTTCAGGGGGGAATTGGAGCACTTTGTTTTCACAGCTCCTCCTTCCCTTTGTCAGGTGGGGGCTCAGTGATCAGACACACCACAGGGGGCAGAGCCAGCATTGTACAGGCTAGGCACAGACCTATTCAGGGTCAGGGGATTACTCCTCCCACTACTCCCAATGCAGATGTCCCATTCAGCCTAGTGCTGACTCACCCTGCCCCTCCTGGAGCCACACACACCTCCCCGCCCCTGTCACTCAAAAAGCCAGACATGCAATTCACATCAGTCAGGCAGACACATAGCACGCAGAAATGCTAACTTCTAAAAGTGGCATTTCTAAAATAGTTATAATAAATCTGCGCACACCATTGCGCAGCATTTATTATGACAATTCCAAATATACTAAACTTGACCACGCTGCTCCTCCCATATCAGGAATTACCACTGAAACACTTATAAGGGAATCCCCAATGCATTCCTATGGGAGGGCAGCCCCACAGTAGTGAGAAACCAAAAATGGCTGTGTGTCACTACCAGGACATGTCACACACTTAAGGTACATGTCCTATCTTTTACCTACAATGCACCCTGCCCATAGGGCTAGCTAGGGCCTACCTTAGGGGTGACTGACATGCAGTAAAAGGGGGGTCACGGACATGGCACACACTTTAGGTGCCATGTCACAGTGGCAGAGACACTGCACGCACAGGCCCTGCAATGGCAGAGGCCTGAGGTAGGTTTGAGAGGCTACTTTGGTGGGTGGCGCAATCAGCGCTGCAAGCCCACCAGTAGCATTTAATTTACCAGCCCTGGGTATATGAGATACCACTTTACAAGGAAGTGACAGGTAAATTAAATAGGCCAAACAGGTATAGACCAATCTTATCAAATGTAACACAGAGAGCGCACGCACTTTACACTGGACAGCAGTGCTAAAGTGCCCAGAGGCCTAAAACCACCAACACCATGTCAGAGAAAAGGCTAGGAGAAAGGCAAAAAGTTTAGGGATGACCCTGCAAAAAGGGCCAAGTCCAACACACTAAGTTGGCAGGGTATGCCCAGACGTGGGTCCCTTGCTCACTTTGCAACTGGATTCAAGCTAGCCTGGCTGATGAGGGCTGTTAGCCCGAAACCGGTCCCAGGATGCTTGTTTCCGGTTCAGGGAAGACCTGGCTTGGCAGTTCAGGCTGTACTGTTCCCATGAGGCACAGGGTCAAGACTGATTTGCATATAGCTGGGTCTGAACTGAGGTGGTGAAGTGAGCTAAAGAACGATGATGGATTCAACCCAGATCTGTGACTGGGGGTGAGTGTCTGAAAAGTTTCAGCGCTCCGTCCATCATCTCCTTGTGTTTGTTTTGGTGTGTTAGTGATACTCAAATCACAGTATAAACTGAAATGTGTAGAGAGACACAGAAATGGCCGCCATCTTGGGTTGTATTGTGGAATATCACTGTTAGTCAATAATCAGAGTGATAACAGGAAACAATGTGGTGAAGTTACTTTACTGCAGGATGCGCAATGTATCATGGGGAAACACACCACCCACCCAACTATGGAGATACGTGGTGGAAGTAGTGTAGGGCACAAATGTCGATGGCTCTCCACAGAGATGTTTAGAGAGGCACACCCAGAGGTGTAAATGGCCGCCATCTTGGGATGTGTTGTAGAATATTGCTGTTAGTCAATAAACAGAGCGATAACAGGACACAATGTGGTGATATTTCTGTACTGCAGGACGCACAATCTATCTTGGGGAAACTCACCACCCACTCGATTATGGAGATACGTGGTGGAAGCAGTGTAGGGCACATGTCTGTACAACAAGTATTCCCATGCATATGACAAGAGTCACACAAAGATGTCTAGGAAGGAGAAGTAGGCGGTGACATATCAAGACTGTTTATCATAGTAGATGAACCATGAGATATTGTTTTTGAATCTACAATGGTCTACCGGTATGAGGGATAGCATGGATCACTATTAGTGTGTATTACAAGTGTGAATCCCTATGGTAAAACAGATCAAGGGCAAAGGAGCAGCTGGAAGAGCTCATCATCCTAAGTGGTTCCCAACAGGATATTATATTATCTGTTGAGCTCAATCCAAGGGTTTTCCTCATTCAATCCCAGTTTATCTGTTGTGAGATGGTAAATCCACCTTTGTTCTTTCTGGAAGAGTGCTCTTTTGCTCATTTTGGGGTTAGCCTCGAGTACTGCCCAACGTAACGTGTCTCGTGTGTGTTTTTTCTGGTCGAAATGCCTGCACCTCCTGGTGTTCAATTTATGGCAACAAATGTTGCTACAATGTTCCATGATGCAGGTTTTAACCATCCTCGTGGTCATCCCTATGTAGCGTAAGTTACACGGGCATGTGATAATGTAGATACAATTTCTGGTATTGCAATTTGTGTGGGTTCTCAATTACCATTTAAATGAATTGGACAATTCAATCTCTTTTGTAACCTCTGTCAGTGAGGACACTGTGCATGACCCACAAGGATAGTGTCCTTTAACGGGGGGGAGTCCCCATAATGGTATTTGCAGGTTCGTGGGAGTTTGCTGAGTTCTGGTATGGACTAGCATGTCTTTAAGGCTCTTGGTCCATTTGAATGCAAATCTTGGGGGCTGCAGATCCAATGTGTCTGTCTGTAGAATGCCCCAGTGTTTTCTGATGATTTTCCGAATTCTGTTAGAATCTGGGGTATAGGTCGTTATACAAGTAAGAGTGTCTGTTGTTTGCTTTGGTCGTATTTCTAATAGTGCTTTATGTTTGTTATTCCTAGCTTGCTTATTCGAGAGTGAAATACTCTGATTAGGGTACTCTCGACTGCCTAAGATGTTTGAGAGTCGCTCTGCCTCAATTTTTTAGTCCTCTACATAGTTGCAATTCCTTCATAATCTAAGGAATTGGCCAACTGGAAGATTGTCTTTCAGTGCTTTGGCATGATGACTACTGTAAAGGAGGATGCTATTGCAGTCAGTTGGTTTTTTATAGATGGTGGTACTGAGTTGTCCATCTGTGAGCCTAATCATGAGATCTAGGAAAGGGATGTTCGTGTAAGAGATGGTGCTAGTAAAATGATGATAAGGATTGAGGGTGTTAATCCATCTACAAAACTCTTCACAACTCGCTTTTTCCCTTTCCAGAAGATCAGAATATCGTCTATATATCTCCTCCAGAGTAGCAAGTTAGTTTTGTAAGGGTTGGAGATATAAAAGATCAGCCTTTTCTCTAATGCCGCCATATACAGACATGCTACACTAGGAGCAAATTTACTACCCATGGAAGTGCCCTGGGTTTGGTGGTACAACTGATTTTTGAATTCAAAGAAATTCTCTGTCAGAGCAAGGGTGGCACATTCGAGAACAAAAATGATCAGGGTGGGGGAGTCCCACATTTTGTTACTGAGGGCATCCTCTATCACATTCAGAGTGACTCTTTGAGGAATGTTCATGTAGAGGGCCTCTACATCTAATGTGACCAATAAACTAATCTCATTTGAGTGTTCGACCTCGTCAATCAAGACATCCCCTGTGTCCTGTAAAAATGAGGGTGTCTTTCTTACCAAAGGTTGTAGAAAGTGGTCACAGAATTTGGATAAGGGTTCAAGGAATGAGTCAATTCCTGAAACAATTAGTCTACCCGGTGGTGGGATGGTGCCCTTGTGAATTTTGGGTAGAATATAAAAGTGAGGCACTTTCGGATCTTTTTTGATGATGAAGTCTCCTTCTTTCTTGCTTATCCAACCCGGGGTCTCGGCTGCAAAGACCATTGCTGTGATGGTTGTGGTGAGTCATGTTGTGGGATTGGTGGCAATGGGGTTGTAATTTTGGCGGTTTTCCAATTGTTGGTTGCATTCCATCTCATACTCCACAGAGGACATGATCACTGTGGCCCCTCCTTTGTCAGCTTGTTTTATGGTGATGTTGGGATCATTTGCTAGAGAGTTTACAGCTGTGAGTTCCAGTGAGGACAGGTTGTGGAAATGGGTAGAGGTCATGCCTCCTGAAACTTCTTTCAACACTGCTTGTTCAAATGTAAGGATCTCATTGGGTACCATACTGCTGTTAGGGGTAAAAGTAGAAGGATTATGAAGGCCAGTGTCATTAGTTACAGGTGTTGGCTTGTCCTGAAAGAACGCTTTTAGGCATACTTTTCGAAAAAAGTTCTGAAGTTCACAATTATCATGAAACTTATCAATTTTGGGTGTAGGCTAGGCCTGGGCGGTAAATTCCGTTCCGCTCGCGGAATTTGCGGAATTTGGGTAATTTTGCATTCCGCGGAGAACGCGTAATTGCCAAAAATTCCACGATCCGCGGCTTCGCGGAGTTTTTTGCTTGTTTGCGCTTTCAAAATGCGTGTTCGCGAGATATTTCTCCCCGAGCACGCAAACAGCGTTCGCGAACAGGAAAAAAGCATCGCGAACGGGCGGAAGAAGCAATTCCGCGTGTTCACGGAACTTTTGCGTGCTCGCGGAGATTTTTTACCATTTCGCGGAGCTTTGTGTAGCGCGGCTACGCAAATTCCGCCCACCCCTAGTGTAGGCACATATCCAAGGCCCTTCTGCAGGACCCTGGTTTCTGTCTCATTGAGTACTCTAGGGGAAAGGTTGACGATCAATTTCTCTTCTTGGACTGGCTCCGGGTCTCCACCGAGTATTGTGGAGGTTCTTGCCCTTGTACTCTTTTGTGATTCCCTCTTCTTCGACCTCTTCCTCTGCCCCAGCCTCTGTCTAAAAAAGGTGGGTTGTTGCCGGGTGGAAAGAATTGAGGTGGACCTTGTGGAAACATGGGGTACTGCCAAAAGGCAAAGGAATTCCTCAGCACACGTCTGTTATGTCACAATATACATAAACATGCTAGATGTGAGCATAAGTAAAATACAAGTAGGTAAGTTCTTATTTCTTTTATCCTTTTTATTTTCCGATGTTCAGACAGCCGACACGTGTTTCGTCGCTTACATGGGAATTAATCCCGCGACTTTATCAAGGCTGCATAAAAACAGAATGAATACTCAATGTATCACCTTCTTTAAATTGGGTGTACAGAACTAGTCAGAGATTACATTCAGCGGCCGGTGCCATGCTTCATCACAATATATTATCTCATTGGTTGTGTGCCCACATGCACAGAATATAAAACACCAGAAACATTGAAAATTTTCTTCAAATGTGACCCAATAATCCGTAGATCAAAAGATCCAGAATCCCAAAAGAAAAAGATGGAGTAAGAAGAATTCCGTGGTATAGTCTCAGTAGTAAGTGCAATATAAACCATATATAGTGCCATTCGGTAGTGTCAAAATATAATTTACTCAGACCGTGTATGACGACTCCAAGAATGAACATTCCTGGGGTGAGATCGGAGTGGAGCCCAAAAGGTGAGGTAAAAGATTTTTTGTTTTAACTTAATTTAACAAAAACCAAATTATGTTGGGTAAATACCTATTGTCTTCCTGTGTATAACCCTGTAAAGAAACCAGAAAGCACCCTGAGTATAAATAGGACCATCAGGCAAAAGTCACATACGGCTAAAGTTGCAAACTCAAAGTAACAATTGGCCCACCTACTTTATTAGTGGTGTTAATTCCAACCCACACTGGGATTCAATATCTCGCGACGTCTCACTTCTCAATGTTAAATCCAAGGGATCCCTGTATGTCCCAGAAGTCCAGAATCTACAAAGATATAGCCAGTCATGTTTCACTCCATAAGATTTATGGTTCAAAATGAATACCTCATCCAATCTCATTGTAGACTAACCATGTGATATTTACCTTCCCTGAGCAATGTCAAGCTCTATTTATTCAAACCCCAATAGTCAAAATCTAGGTGCAGAATGACCAATCTAACACTGCACCATTTGTCATAACACTGAATACAGCTTGACATCACAACAAAGCTATTCAGTTTATATCCGCTTTATCTATCTCCTCATATTAATGCTAGAGTACCATTTGATCCATCTAGTAAATCGTAAAGATAAGCTTCCTCCATTCCTGTGCTATATCTAGAGTGTCAACAAGCTAAAATGAATCCGTCATGCTAGTTGCTCCATTAGCACTATCATGCTAACGATGAATCTGACAACAAGAACTCACAATATTCTATTCTTCCTTAAAGTCAAAAGCCCCCTGGTCAGTTGATCCCCTTACCTTATTTCTTAGTAGTTTGATCCCACACACGGACGTCGCTCCTCGTGTTGCCGAGTACGGTGCACGAATGAGGCTCCTGGTTCCCGCCATTATATACCGGCTTCACTCAAGTTTAATAGAAACCGAGGAAGGACAGCTATCCAGTTTCTCAGCAATCAGAGAAGAAGGACTCAAGTATAACCTAGTTGCATAACGGTGGCCATCTTGTAACGACACTGAATCCCTAACATCAGGATGTTCTTATTCTTTAAGGTGCAAAGCGGTCTTCTGGCAGCAACAATACCTATTGCCTATAAAATAATCCGAAATAAGATTGCGGGGCTACCGTTATTGTGCGGGAAACGCGGTGATATAGTCCTATATGCAGACATTGCATCCTGCATTACAGACACAAGGGCTGATATTGTGTAGCGTAAGGGGTATAAAGATACGGTGTGTAGAGGCTGTATATTATGTCATTTTCATGTGAAAGGTGCCTCATGGTCTATGATACATGCATTTTCCATGCTTCATGAACATCTATATAGTGACATGTCTATATATAAAGGGCAGTGTGAAAGTGCCAAGCAGGTGTTCCATTCTAATCCTATTTTACTAGGTGCATATTCTTTATCTCCATCTCTTCAGGGTCCTGATTGCCATAACATGGTTAATGAAATTTAAAAAATTTGATTTCTCTCTACAAATGTTAAAACATCAGTGCTCATGGGGAAAATAACGTCATAAATGTAATTAGCATTGAGATATAAACCAAAACAAATAAACAATAAATAATAATGTAATTAGCATTGAGATATAAACCAAAACAAATAAACAATAAATAATAAGAGAAGAACATTACACACTCCGTATATTTGACTCACATACAGATGTATCTGTAATTAGCCATGTTGTAACAGTGAGTCATTGAGTCATTTATGTCTTGATGAGGAGACCTACGGAGAGTAATAGTGTGTGGGGAGCAGAACTAATACCTGTAGTGTGGCGACTCCATGTATTCATCTTCCCAAAAAGTAGTGTAATTCGGGGTCAATGTTAAGCCCTATCTCTGTACTTCGTAGTCTAAGGATCCAAAGTGCCTCTCGTCTACGCAAGGCCAATTCTCTGTTTCCCCTCTTTGGTGTCGCTGAACCTGTTCTATACCATAGAATTCAAACTGCTTATGAGCTGTCTGAGCTTGACACTGTGTCACATGAGCGGCAATGGGATATCTCACATCTCCCTGCTTGACCGCCCTTATGTGCTCGCTTATCCTCTCACGTAATGTCCTGATGGTACTGCCTACATACCTTTTCATGCATCTGCATTCAATAATATAGACAACAAATTTCGTCATACAGTTAATGTTAGTCACTATGTTGTAAACTCTGTCGCCCGGACCCTTAAACTCAGTTCTTCCGTTACAAGCCCATTTGCAAGAACTGCAGTGCCCACATCCATAGAAGCCTTTTGTCAGCGATGTCAGCCAGTTGTTTTTTCTCTCACACCTGGGGTAGCTCGGGCTAAGTATGTTCCTAAGTGACAGGCCTCGTCGGTATGTAATGTTGGGTGTGTCAGTGATGAAATCACTAAGTGATTTGTCTGCCTTGAGTAAATGCCAGTGTCTGTTCAGACTACGACGTAAGACACCAGACATGTTATTGAACCCAGTCACCATACGTACTTTATCTTCCTTACGTCGATGCAGTGAGCCTTCTCTAAGTGTGTCTTGTCTCTTTACCCTGAGTATCCTCTTCTCTGCATTCCGTAAAGTCGTTTCGTCATAGCCCCTATTTCTAAAGCGGGCTAACACTCCCTTCTTACATTCTTCATACTCAGGTTCAAAGCTGCAGTTCCGTCTCACTCTGACGAGTTCCCCATAGGGGATTGATCTTATCTGATGTGAAGGGTGGGCACTGGATGCGTGAAGTAGTGCATTACAGGCTGTCTCTTTCCGAAAGAGTCTGCTGTGAATCTTATTTTCCCTTATGTACAGTTCTACATCTAAAAAGGAAATCATACTTTTGCTGTAATTGAAAATAAATTTAATGTTAAAGTCATTTTCATTCAAGTACCTAAGGAAGTCAGTCAACTTGTGTTCCGTGTCGGTCCAGATCATAAGGCAGTCGTCAATATACCTACCCCAGTAAAGAATGGAATCGTTCCATTCCATTCCTTGAGGGCCCCAGATCATCTTCTCCTCGAACCTGCCCATGAACAGATTCGCGTACGAAGGAGAAAATCTGGAGCCCATGGCCACCCCTGCTTCTGTCTGTACCATTGTTCTTTAAACATAAAAACGTTATTGTCAAGGATCAGCTCGATCATTTCGATCAGCATTTCCGTGTGACTCCAAGCGCTGGCTGATCTGGTGTTCAGTATTCTCCTGATCGCACTTAAGCCGGTGTCTCTCCTGATGCTAGTGTATAGCGCCGTTACATCAAGAGTAACTAATGTCATATGGTCGTCCCAATTCAAGTCGGCCAGGACTCCTAGTATATGTTTGGTATCGCGGATATGTGATTGTTAGAAATGGGGGTCTCTAGTTGGCAATGGCTGGCCACTGTCCAAGTAGGGACCCTTCTTCCTAAGTCAGAGTGAGAGGGCTACCCTCTTTAATACCCCTGCTCAACCCTGTGGTAACGTAGCACGAGCAGGTAGGCTTATCTCAGAGGCAGGGTGTGAAGCATTTATGACCATACACAGTAACACAGTGAGGAACACTACAAAGGGACACCACACAAGTAGTTATAAAAAATAAGTATCTTTATATAAAGGCAGATTTATCACAAGACCAATAACTGTAAAAGCCACAATACTGTCAAAAATAGGATAGCTGTTGAAGGACTGTCAAAGATAGTTCAAAGGTTGCAAGAGTAAGGTTCAAATTCAAAGCAGGGGTCTCTGCGCCCTTTCTCGTTCAGAGGTTGCAACAATAAGGTTCAAATTCAAAGCAGGGGTCTCTGCGCCCCTTTCTCGTTCAAAGGTTGCAACAATAAGGTTCAAATCCAAAGCAGTGGTCTCTGCGACCCTTTCTCTCACAAAGTACCTGTATTCAGTAGCAAAACCAACAAAATGTCGCAAAGAAGTGTTAGCGATGAATTTCCTCACGCGAGGCCGGCGATGCGTTAAAATCCTTGCCGCAAGGGAGGATGATGCGCCGATCTGCTGATGCGTGCGGAGACGATGCGACAAACTTCTTCACGCTAGGCCGCCGATGCGCTGAGGCCTTGCCGCGAGGGCGAAGACGATGCGACGATCCTGTTGCGTGTGCGATTGTGTTGCGATGCGAAGAAATGGCGCTCCGCGAGGGAGCGACGAAATCCGGTACAATGCGATCAAAATGGCGGACGCACGAGCGTCCGCAAGCGATGTCTTGAAGCGATGATTTCTTTGGGGGTTGCGAGCGCTCGGCGACAGCAGCGCGATGATTCTTCCAGCGCGTCTCAGCTGCAGCGGCTCGCAAAAGGGCGTTAGCGATGGTTTCGTGTTGCGAGCACCCAGCGGCAGCAGCGCGATGATTTTTCCAGCGCTCTCGGCTGCAGCGGCTCGCAAACGTGCGTTAGCGATGATTTCCAGCACTCTTTTCTCTGAAGCAAACTAGAGGCCCTGGAACTCACAGGAGCCTCATCAGCAGATAGCAATCCTCGCAGGGAGGAAGCAGGAGGTTGGTGGTGGAGTCTGATGTGCCTGAGACTCCAGCAGGAGGCTAGCTCTTTTCCTAGCCCTTGGGTAATTGCTGTAACAAAAATAAAAGTTCTCTCAAAAGTTCCTTTTCCTCTTCTTCAAGGTCCAGTGGTCACTGCTGCAGGCCAGTGCAAGAAACAACACACAAGCACAGGGACAGTCACTTCCTGCAGATTCCTCCAGTGGCACGGACAGAGTTTCCTCTCCAGATCCAAAAGCAATACAAAATGTAGGGGCTTGAGCACAGATATTTATACCCCAAAAGCCTTTGATCTTTGAAGCTACCAGTCCCTGAACCTAGCCAGAACCAGTTCTGCTCAGGCCTGGAGCACTTTGTTTACCAGGCTGCATCCTTCCTTTCAGAAAGAGGGGGTCTGCTAGCAGACACACAGTGGGAGGTGGAGCCAGCATTCACTTTGCCAGGCACAGTCCTATTCAGATCAAAGAGCCACCCCTCCCCACACTCTAAATGCAGATCTCTCTATTCAACCCAGGTCTGACTCAGCCTGTCCTGCCCCTCTAAAACCAGACAGCCAATACACATAACGGCAGAGCACACTGGAAGGCTTAGGCAAGAAAATACCTACTTTCTAAAAGTGGTATTTTCAAACACAGAATATAAAAATAAACTTCACTAAAAGGTGTATTTTAATATTCTGAGCTCAGGCATACTAAATTCGTTTTTCTACCATGTTCCTGGGGTCAGTTAGGACTATAGCATGTAATAGTCAAACTGCCCATTCTAGCCTATGAGGAACAGGTAGCCTTACAGTAGTGAAAAACGAAATGGTGCATAATTCACTACCAGGACATGCTACACACACCAAGGCATGTCCTACCTTACACATACAATGCACCCTACCCGAGGGGCGACTTACAGGATGCCAAGGGAAGGTTCAGGGGCTGGGAAGTGGGTGCACTTCACAGCCAAGATGGCAGTTCTGGACTGCACACAGACACTGCAGTGGCAGGTCTGAGACACACTTTAAAAGCTGCTTCTGTGGGTGGCGCAAACTAGCGCTGCATGCCCACCAGCAGCATTTGGTTTACCAGCCCTGGGCACACACAGGCCACACTACTAGGGACTAACAGGTAAACCAAATAAGCCAATAAGGGATATACCAATTCACATAGACATATTTACCAAGGGAGAGCATATGCACTTTAGCACTGAACAGCAGTGGTAAAGTGCCCAAAGTCATAAAACCAACAGAAACAGGTCAGCAAAAATACAGGAGGCAGGCAAAAAGTTTAGGGGTGACCCTGCAAAAAGGGCCATTTCCAACAGTGATGGTAAATTCTTCACCATTGGTTGTAGAAATGTATCTACATACTCTGAGATTCTCTCTGTCGGTCCATCAATACCAGAGATGATGGGTCTGCCTGGCGGAAAGGGCATATCTTTATGAACCTTAGGTAATGTATAAATGCAGGGGTACTTTGGCCTGTCTACTCTCAAATATGTGTACTCATTATCATCCAGTAGCCCTTGACCATGCCATTGTTTCAGGTGTCTGTTCAGGTGTTCTGTCAAGGTCCATATCGGGTTATTGGGGAGAGGCTCATAGCATTGTTGGTCACCCAGTTGTGATAACAGTTCGTTGTCATAATCTGTGCTGCGCATAACCACAATATTCCCCCTTTGTCAGCTTCCTTAATCGTGATGTCTCTGTCATTCATCAAATTCTTAAGGGCCTTACGTTCACCATTTGTGAGGTTATCATTTCTGGTCTTGATATGTGTTTTCTTGTCTGTCTGTCTGTCTAGATCTGAACTGACTAGCTTGTGAAAAATATCTATGTTGTTGCCCGTAAACAACGTAGGTGTCCATTTCGATTTTTCTTTCAAATTGCTAGTAATGCTCCAGTCACTCGTTACATTCAAATCACGCATAATCATTTCAGATGTCACAATTTCATCCTCACAATCTGTAATTGATAGGAGGAGTCTGGTGTCTAGTATTTCCTGGATGGTATGTTCACTAGAGGCAAAGACTCCATGACTTTGTTCAGTATTTTTATTGCCATAGTCCATCATTTTGAAATGTTTCTTAATTTTCATTCTTCTTACAAATTTATATAGATCTATTTTGACTTCACAGATATCACCAATACTTTTTGGGCAAAAACTCATACCTTTCGTTAAAACAGACAAAGCATCATCAGAAAGGCATTTCTCTGTCAGGTTTACAACATTTATATTGTTCACTTCCCCTGGTTCCAGGATCTGGTTCTCATCCCCGGACGTTCCTCTGCCTGCCTTCCCTCTGTTTCCCCTCCTTGTTTTCCTGGTGGGGCGGGGCGTCTGTTTTCCCTGTTTCCTTTCTTTATTCTCATCACTTCTGCAAAAAAACGGCTCTCACTATTAGGTACCCTGCTTGTGTTATCCCCCTGGTCAGACTCACTCCCATTTGTTAGTGCTGTATCGAGAGATGTAGAACTGGAGCTGACTGATTTGCCCTCAAGTGTGCCTGGTTGACTCTCTCTAGGTATCAAGTGATCATATTTCTTTGCGAACGTGAAAATTCTGCCACTTGAATAGTCACGTTCGTCCCTCTTGAGCTTCCTAGTCTTACGTAATTTTATGTCTGTAAGCACATAAGGGCGGTCAAGCAGGGAGATGTGAGATATCCCATTGCCGCTCATGTGACACAGTGTCAAGCTCAGACAGCTCATAAGCAGTTTGAATTCTATGGTATAGAACAGGTTCAGCGACACCAAAGAGGGGGAAACAGAGAATTGGCCTTGCGTAGACGAGAGGCACTTTGGATCCTTAGACTACGAAGTACAGAGATAGGGCTTAACATTGACCCCGAATTACACTACTTTTTGGGAAGATGAATACATGGAGTCGCCACACTACAGGTATTAGTTCTGCTCCCCACACACTATTACTCTCCGTAGGTCTCCTCATCAAGACATAAATGACTCAATGACTCACTGTTACAACATGGCTAATTACAGATACATCTGTATGTGAGTCAAATATACGGAGTGTGTAATGTTCTTCTCTTATTATTTATTGTTTATTTGTTTTGGTTTATATCTCAATGCTAATTACATTATTATTTATTGTTTATTTGTTTTGGTTTATATCTCAATGCTAATTACATTTATGACGTTATTTTCCCCATGAGCACTGATGTTTTAACATTTGTAGAGAGAAATCAAATTTTTTAAATTTCATTAACCATGTTATGGCAATCAGGACCCTGAAGAGATGGAGATAAAGAATATGCACCTAGTAAAATAGGATTAGAATGGAACACCTGCTTGGCACTTTCACACTGCCCTTTATATATAGACATGTCACTATATAGATGTTCATGAAGCATGGAAAATGCATGTATCATAGACCATGAGGCACCTTTCACATGAAAATGACATAATATACAGCCTCTACACACCGTATCTTTATACCCCTTACGCTACACAATATCAGCCCTTGACCTTGCCAGGTAGGTCGCTCCCCCACCACACAGCTCCGCCTGTGCTGTCTGCCCGCTGCTCCTGTAGGTAAGATCGCCCTCCGCTTGTGGCCCCGGTGCCAGTTTTGTCTGCTTGTCTCCCCTTTTCCTTTCTGTGCCCCTCGCTGCCCCACTGTTGTTGTGCCCGTGATTTGCCTGCTCTCCCCCCCGTTTTTCCTTCTGTGCCCCTTGCTGCCCCACTGTTGTTGTGCCCGTGATTTGCCTGCTCTCCCCCCGTTTTTCCTTCTGTGCCCCTCGCTGCCCCACTGTTGTTGTGCCCGTGATTTACCTGCTCTCCCCCCCGTTTTTCCTTCTGTGCCCCTTGCTGCCCCACTGTTGTTGTGCCCGTGATTTGCCTGCTCTCCCCCCGTTTTTCCTTCTGTGCCCCTCGCTGCCCCACTGTTGTTGTGCCCGTGATTTACCTGCTCTCCCCCCCGTTTTTCCTTCTGTGCCCCTCGCTGCCCCACTGTTGTTGTGCCCGTGATTTACCTGCTCTCCCCCCGTTTTTCCTTCTGTGCCCCTCGCTGCCCCACTGTTGTTGTGCCCGTGATTTACCTGCTCTCCCCCGTTTTTCCTTCTGTGCCCCTCGCTGCCCCACTGTCGTTGTGCCCGTGATTTACCTGCTCTCCCCCCCGTTTTTCCTTCTGTGCCCCTCGCTGCCCCACTGTTGTTGTGCCCGTGATTTACCTGCTCTCCCCCCCGTTTTTCCTTCTGTGCCCCTCGCTGCCCCACTGTTGTTGTGCCCGTGATTTACCTGCTCTCCCCCCGTTTTTCCTTCTGTGCCCCTCGCTGCCCCACTGTTGTTGTGCCCGTGATTTACCTGCTCTCCCCCCGGTTTTCCTTCTGTGCCCCTCGCTGCCCCACTGTTGTTGTGCCCGTGATTTACCTGCTCTCCCCCCGGTTTTCCTTCTGTGCCCCTCGCTGCCCCACTGTTGTTGTGCCCGTGATTTACCTGCTCTCCCCCCGTTTTTCCTTCTGTGCCCCTCGCTGCCCCACTGTTGTTGTGCCCGTGATTTACCTGCTCTCCCCCCGTTTTTCCTTCTGTGCCCCTCGCTGCCCCACTGTTGTTGTGCCCGTGATTTACCTGCTCTCCCCCCGTTTTTCCTTCTGTGCCCCTCGCTGCCCCACTGTTGTTGTGCCCGTGATTTACCTGCTCTCCCCCCGTTTTTCCTTCTGTGCCCCTCGCTGCCCCACTGTTGTTGTGCCCGTGATTTACCTGCTCTCCCCCCGTTTTTCCTTCTGTGCCCCTCGCTGCCCCACTGTTGTTGTGCCCGTGATTTACCTGCTCTCCCCCCGTTTTTCCTTCTGTGCCCCTCGCTGCCCCACTGTTGTTGTGCCCGTGATTTACCTGCTCTCCCCCCGTTTTTCCTTCTGTGCCCCTCGCTGCCCCACTGTTGTTGTGCCCGTGATTTACCTGCTCTCCCCCCGTTTTTCCTTCTGTGCCCCTCGCTGCCCCACTGTTGTTGTGCCCGTGATTTACCTGCTCTCCCCCCGTTTTTCCTTCTGTGCCCTCGCTGCCCCACTGTTGTTGTGCCCGTGATTTACCTGCTCTCCCCCCGTTTTTCCTTCTGTGCCCCTCGCTGCCCCACTGTTGTTGTGCCCGTGATTTACCTGCTCTCCCCCCCGTTTTTCCTTCTGTGCCCCTCGCTGCCCCACTGTTGTTGTGCCCGTGATTTACCTGCTCTCCCCCCCCGTTTTTCCTTCTGTGCCCCTCGCTGCCCCACTGTTGTTGTGCCCGTGATTTACCTGCTCTCCCCCCGTTTTTCCTTCTGTGCCCCTCGCTGCCCCACTGTTGTTGTGCCCGTGATTTACCTGCTCTCCCCCCGGTTTTCCTTCTGTGCCCCTCGCTGCCCCACTGTTGTTGTGCCCGTGATTTACCTGCTCTCCCCCCGTTTTTCCTTCTGTGCCCCTCGCTGCCCCACTGTTGTTGTGCCCGTGATTTACCTGCTCTCCCCCCGTTTTTCCTTCTGTGCCCCTCGCTGCCCCACTGTTGTTGTGCCCGTGATTTACCTGCTCTCCCCCCCGTTTTTCCTTCTGTGCCCCTCGCTGCCCCACTGTTGTTGTGCCCGTGATTTACCTGCTCTCCCCCCGTTTTTCCTTCTGTGCCCCTCGCTGCCCCACTGTTGTTGTGCCCGTGATTTACCTGCTCTCCCCCCGTTTTTCCTTCTGTGCCCCTCGCTGCCCCACTGTTGTTGTGCCCGTGATTTACCTGCTCTCCCCCCGTTTTTCCTTCTGTGCCCCTCGCTGCCCCACTGTTGTTGTGCCCGTGATTTACCTGCTCTCCCCCCCCGTTTTTCCTTCTGTGCCCCTCGCTGCCTATCGCCATTCCCGCCGCTGCGTCCCCTGCGGCCCCGCCCCCCTGACTGCCCATTCGCTGCCCCTGCCTCCCGCCTCCCAGCTGCTCCTCCCTCCCACCTCCCCATAAATGGCGGCCGCTGCACGGCCGCGCAGCGGACGTGCGCAGCGGGCGCGCCGAAGACGCGCCTAAGGCAAGCCCGTCTGCGCCCGTCCGCGACTGGACCGCGCCCAGCGCCAGAACCCCTGGATCCCACCGATGCAACACCACTCGACGGACCTACGACGCCGCCACACTCACCGCACTCAATGCCGGCCGGAACCCTGCCTGCTACCGAGCCTCACCGAGACGCACCCACGGACCCTTCACCTGCCAAACCTGCCGGTTCACCTGCCCCCTGACGTGCACCACCTCCGCCAAGTCGAGCAACAGCAGCAACCACCTGAAATGCATCCTGCTGAACACCCGCTCCGTCCACAGGCACGCCGTGGAACTCTGGGACCTGCTCGACGCAACAGCACCGGACATCGCCTTCCTCACCGAAACCTGGATGAACGCCTCCTCAGCGCCTGACATCGCCATAGCCATCCCGGATGGATACAAGATCACCCGGAAGGACCGCGTCAACCAGACGGGAGGAGGCATCGCCATCGTACACAAGAACACCATCCGCATCTCGACTAACTCCGACGAGACCTTCACCGCCGCCGAACACCTACACTTCCAGATACACACGGACCCCAAGACCACCCTCCGAGGCACCCTCATCTACAGACCCCCGGGACCACGCACACTATTCAGCGAAGACATCGCAGACTTCATCAGCCCGCACGCCATGCCCTCCGCCGACTACATCCTCCTAGGGGACCTCAACTTCCACCTGGAGAACAACAACGACAGAAACACCACCGCCCTGCTGGACAACCTCGCCAACCTCGGACTCAAGCAACTGGTGAACACGCCCACCCACTACGCCGGCCACACGCTTGACCCCGTCTTCTCGTCCAGCAAGCACATCTCCTTCAGCCACGCCACCGGACTCCACTGGACCGACCACAGCTGCGTCCACTTCAGCTTCAGAAAGACTGCGACCCACCACCACCCGCAACAGGCTCCCCGCCGGAGCTGGAGCAAGATCACCGCCGAGCAGCTCACCGCCTCCCTCAGCCAGAACACACCCACCGACACAACGGACCCAAACGAAGCAGCCAGCAACCTCGCCAAGTGGCTGACCGCCTGCGCCGACGACCTCGCACCACTAAAAACCCTCCCAGCAGACCCGGAAGCAAGAAAACCCCTTGGTTCACCAACGAACTCAAGGAATCCAAGAAGAACTGCCGCACTCTCGAGAAAACCTGGCGACTCGTCCAGACCACAGACAACAGGACCGCCCTCAAGCACGCCACCCGCAAACACCACCAGCTGATCCGTGCCACCAAGAAGTCGGCACTCAAAGAACGACTGGACAACAACGCCCATGACAGCAAGGAACTTTTCAGCATCGTCAAAGAGTTCTCCAACCCCAGCGCCGGAAACAACGACATCACCCCTCGCAAGACCTCTGCAACTCACTCTCCGCGTTCTTCCACCGCAAGATCACCGACATACACAACAGCTTCGACGCACAAACAACGCACCCTACCGCCGAACCAATGCCCGCCACCACCACCCTCTGCAACTGGACCCCGATCAACACCGAAGACACCACCCGCACGATGAACTCCATCCACTCCGGATCACCAACCGACCCCTGCCCACACCACGTCTTCAACAAAGCCGACGCCACCATCGCACCCCATCTCCGGGACATCATCAACTCCTCCTTCCACACCGCCACCTTCCCGGAGAGCTGGAAGCACGCCGAGCTTACCGCCCTCCTGAAGAAACCAACGGCGGACCCCACCGACCTCAAGAACTACCGCCCCATCTCGCTCCTTCCGTTTCCGGCCAAAGTCATCGAGAAGACCGTCAACAGACAGCTTGCCGCCTTCCTCGAGACGAATGGATCCCTCGACCCCTCGCAGTCCGGGTTTCGGGCCAACCACAGCACCGAGACCGCCCTTATCGCAGCCACCGACGACATCAGAACCCTAACCGACAACGGGGAAACAGCTGCCCTCATCCTCCTGGACCTCTCCGCGGCGTTCGACACCGTCTGCCACCGCACCCTAGTGAAGCGCCTCAGCAACATCGGAATCCGAGAGAAAGCACTGGAATGGATCATCTCGTTCCTCGCCGGAAGAACCCAGAGAGTCCGCCTCTCCCCGTTCAGATCCGAAGCCACCGAAGTCATCTGCGGCGTTCCACAAGGATCCTCACTCAGCCCGACCCTCTTCAACGTCTACATGAGCCCCTCGCAGCCATCGCACGCCGACACAACCTCAACATCATCTCCTACGCCGACGACACCCAGCTGATCCTCTCCCTCACCAACGACCCCACCACCGCCAGAGCCAACCTGCACGACGGGATGAGAGACGTCGCCGACTGGATGAGGAACAGCCGCCTTAAACTGAACTCAGACAAGACGGAAGTCCTCATCCTGGGCTCATCACCCTCCGCCTGGGACGACTCCTGGTGGCCCCCGGCCCTGGGCACCGCACCCAAGCCAACGGACCACGCACGCAACCTGGGCTTCATCCTGGACTCCTCCCTATCGATGACCAGACAAGTCAACGCCGTCTCATCTTCATGCTTCAACACCCTGCGCATGCTCCGCAAGATCTTCAGATGGATCCCCACTGAAACCAGGAAGACCGTCACCCAGGCACTCGTCACCAGCCGACTGGACTATGGGAACACCCTCTACGCCGGAACCACAGCCAAACTTCAAAAGAGACTCCAGCGCATCCAGAACGCCTCCGCACGACTCATCCTGGACATCCCCCGACACAGCCACATCACCGTACACCTGAAAGACCTGCACTGGCTCCCCGTCAGCAAGAGAATCACGTTCAGACTCCTCACCCACGCACACAAGGCCCTCCACGACCTGGGCCCAAAGTACCTCAACGACCGCATGTCCTTCTACACGCCCACACGCCAGCTACGATCAACCAGCCACGCCCTCGCCACCGTACCACGCATCCGCAGAACCACCGCCGGAGGAAGATCCTTCTCCTACCTGGCGGCCAAGACCTGGAACTCCCTCCCCACTCACCTTCGGCGAACCCAGGACCATCTCGCCTTCAGGAAGCAGCTCAAGACCTGGCTGTTCGAGCAGTAACTTACCCCCTCCCCCAGCGCCTTGAGACCCTCCCGGGTGAGTAGCGCGCTCTATAAATGCCGTGATTGATTGATTGATTGTCTGTAATGCAGGATGCAATGTCTGCATATAGGACTATATCACTGCGTTTCCCGCACAATAACGGTAGCCCCGCAATCTTATTTCGGATTATTTTATAGGCAATAGGTATTGTTGCTGCCAGAAGACCGCTTTGCACCTTAATGAATAAGAACATACTGATGTTAGGGATTCAGTGTCGTTACAAGATGGCCACCGTTATGCAACTAGGTTATACTTGAGTCCTTCTTCTCTGATTGCTGAGAAACTGGATAGCTGTCCTTCCTCGGTTTCTATTAAACTTGAGTGAAGCCGGTATATAATGGCGGGAACCAGGAGCCTCATTCGTGCACCGTACTCGGCAACACGAGGAGCGACGTCCGTGTGTGGGATCAAACTACTAAGAAATAAGGTAAGGGGATCAACTGACCAGGGGGCTTTTGACTTTAAGGAAGAATAGAATATTGTGAGTTCTTGTTGTCAGATTCATCGTTAGCATGATAGTGCTAATGGAGCAACTAGCATGACGGATTCATTTTAGCTTGTTGACACTCTAGATATAGCACAGGAATGGAGGAAGCTTATCTTTACGATTTACTAGATGGATCAAATGGTACTCTAGCATTAATATGAGGAGATAGATAAAGCGGATATAAACTGAATAGCTTTGTTGTGATGTCAAGCTGTATTCAGTGTTATGACAAATGGTGCAGTGTTAGATTGGTCATTCTGCACCTAGATTTTGACTATTGGGGTTTGAATAAATAGAGCTTGACATTGCTCAGGGAAGGTAAATATCACATGGTTAGTCTACAATGAGATTGGATGAGGTATTCATTTTGAACCATAAATCTTATGGAGTGAAACATGACTGGCTATATCTTTGTAGATTCTGGACTTCTGGGACATACAGGGATCCCTTGGATTTAACATTGAGAAGTGAGACGTCGCGAGATATTGAATCCCAGTGTGGGTTGGAATTAACACCACTAATAAAGTAGGTGGGCCAATTGTTACTTTGAGTTTGCAACTTTAGCCGTATGTGACTTTTGCCTGATGGTCCTATTTATACTCAGGGCGCTTTCTGGTTTCTTTACAGGGTTATACACAGGAAGACAATAGGTATTTACCCAACATAATTTGGTTTTTTGTTAAATTAACTTAAAACAAAAAATCTTTTACCTCACCTTTGGGCTCCACTCCGATCTCACCCCAGGAATGTTCATTCTTGGAGTCGTCATACACGGTCTGAGTAAATTATATTTTGACACTACCGAATGGCACTATATATGGTTTATATTGCACTTACTACTGAGACTATACCACGGAATTCTTCTTACTCCATCTTTTTCTTTTGGGATTCTGGATCTTTTGATCTACGGATTATTGGGTCACATTTGAAGAAAATTTTCAATGTTTCTGGTGTTTTATATTCTGTGCATGTGGGCACACAACCAATGAGATAATATATTGTGATGAAGCATGGCACCGGCCGCTGAATGTAATCTCTGACTAGTTCTGTACACCCAATTTAAAGAAGGTGATACATTGACTATTCATTCTGTTTTTATGCAGCCTTGATAAAGTCGCGGGATTAATTCCCATGTAAGCGACGAAACACGTGTCGGCTGTCTGAACATCGGAAAATAAAAAGGATAAAAGAAATAAGAACTTACCTACTTGTATTTTACTTATGCTCACATCTAGCATGTTTATGTATATTGTGACATAACAGACGTGTGCTGAGGAATTCCTTTGTATATCTGTCAATTGGCCAAGGCCATTTTGTATTTTGAGGAGGTCAGTGGTTCTCTTCACCTTGCAGCACCGTGATCAATACAGCAAGTAAATATCAAATATTTGTGTTATCTCTCCCGAGTGGCGCCTTCATTTACCCAACTAAATACCACTGCTCATTAGGTGCTTACTGCCAAAAGGCAGGTCCCTGGAAAGGAGGTATTTGGAATCCTGGGTACCCAGAACGTGGGCCTCGTCTGGAGCCATTGCTCCCCCAGCTCTCTGTGCTGGAATCACTTTTTGAGGACGAACCTCTCCTAGTTGTGTTGTTGCTTTCATCGGATGAAATATTCATTCCAGTGGTAGTGAAATCATCCTTAAGATACGGGTAAACCTTTTCCTTTTTGAATTTGCGAATGTCCTTTTGCAATTTCGTTATTTTTTGCTTCATTAGGTAGTCCTTGTTCTCCGCAATCTCATTGTTGATCTCTGCTAGTTTAGTTTTAAAGACAGTGATCTGAATGGTTGTTTTGAGTGCACCTTCTGCTATCTGGATTCTCACTAGCAGGACATCTGCGATTCTTTTGGCTGTATTAATTATGAGAATCAGCCAGCCCCTAGTGCACTTCCATGCTACTAGGGACCACTCTTTTTTAAAGTAGCATCTTCAAGGAACAGACGCGGGAAGTTACTTACTAACAAGCCATTAGGAGCAATGTTGGCTCGTAAGTAACCCTGGGCGTAGTTCGCGTAGTCGCGCTACGCGAAGCTACGCGAAGATGTCGAAGCGCTATGCGAGCTATGCGTAGCTACCCGAGCATGTGTTGCTGCTTGTCGCGCCCGTTCGCGATGCATTTTTCTTCTTTGGGAACGCGTTGTGCGTGTTAGGGACGCTGTTTGCGTGCTCGGGGGATAGTATCTCGCAAACTTACCCATGTGGTCGCCTATGGGCGTGGCCATCTTGTTTTTCACTTGTCCCGCCCGTTCGCGATCCCTTATTTCCTGTTCCGGGTCGCGTATAGCGTGCTCACGATGCGCATTTCATGTTCGGGAACGCGTCGTACGTGTTTGCGATGCTTTTTGCGTGCTCGGGGAGAAATATCGCGCGAACTTACCCACGCGGTCACGATGGGCGCGGCCATCTTGTTTTTCACTCTATGCTATGGTTCTGGGCCTGCTTTTCTATCCTCCCTCAATCTTTGCAATCCTTAGTTTTTTACACTGTTTTTCAATTTTTCTTTATTTCTTATCTATCTCTCTCTCTGCCTAAGTCTATATTTTGCATTTTTTTCTACTTTTTACTGTTTTTTTAACTTTTCGACTGTTTTATATAACTTTCTTCTTTAAGCTCCTACTTCTTCCCCTAACTTTATTTTTCCCTTCTAACTTTTCTTTTCCGCCTCCTCCCACACACCCCAGAACCATGGCGAAGGGTAGCAGCAGCAGTAACGGCTCGAAGGGCAAGGCGCGTGCGCCCAAGAGCCGCCTGCCTTGCGGCAGACTGCGCCCTGCAGGGGTGCAAGCCCGCCAGCTTTTTAGTGAGGCGGAGGTGGCCGCCCTTGTTTTTTTGTTCAGCGCCACCTCCCCTTGACCTTGGCAGCAGGCGGCAGGCCAGGCTCCAGGTACCCTACCCAGGAGCGTCACCGCCGGTGGGCGAAGGTGCGCCGGGCAGTGTTTTGCTGCTCAGGGGTCCGGCACACCCATAACCAGCTGACACACCGGTGGTCAGACATCCTGGACCGGGAGCAGGACCTGTTGGACCTGCTAGGTGTCGAGGTCGTGGGGCTTGGTGAGTAGCTAATATATATAGTAGTATAAGTATTGTGATTTGTGTATAACTTTTTTACAAATAACAAGAATACTGCTGCTTACATTGCAGGTAAATTACGTTTCAAAATCTTCTGTGATTGTAGGACACAGGTGCTGGGCGCTACTCTTACTTGTTTGCAACTTTGCGCTCGCTTGTCATTATTATGTAAGAGTTTACTTTAGAGAACTTAAGTTAAGTAATGCTATTGCTAGAGAGACTCTAGTCCTTCCTTTGTCCTCCTGCCAAATAGTGGTGGATGGATTGATACTAGGTTTAGTTACTATTAGTTGATAATTTTTGAGCGGTCTGCGTGACGCATCCTCTGTCACTGAGTGCTGCTTACCCCAGTCCTTAGTAGAACCTTTTGTAGTTAGTTTAGTGAGTGGTAGGCTTAGCAGTGTCAGTCAGCAGCAGAACATCAGACGCAACCAACCAACAATTTGGTCTATGCATTATGCACCAATTTATGCATGTGTCCTCCTTCTCATCTATGCATTTTTGAGGGCTAAAAAAAATGGAAATGCAGACTTAGTGAACAATTGGCCCGTCTGGAATAGGTGGGCTAGGTCAGGTGGTACTTAGGCTTAGTTAGTGTTCTGGATAATATTTGAATCAATCAGAATGGAACACTGAATTAGTGTTCCTAAATAAGGAGACTGTCCGTGAATCCCGCAAGCCAGTAGTCGATCGGATTAGATAGGTCAATTTTATTGCAATTTTTGTTTCCTAAAACGTTTTTTGAGCTTTTTTTAGATAATTTATTTGTTTCACAGCAATCATTAATGTTTGTGTCTTTCTTTATTATATCTTACATGATCACTGATCTGCAGCACCCAGGGGCAAGAAGACGGGGTCCGAGTCGGCGGGACAACCACCAGAGGACCGCTCCTCTACCGAGGGCCCTGCTGCTGGTCCCAGTAAGTCCTCCAGTGGTTAATATTAACAATTATATTGCCCTAACTTTTACTGCACCTTATTTTTTCCGAACTATTAATTCTGGTTCCACTCCCAAATTCTATTTTTTACAAAAGCTTCTTTGATCTTGACTTGACTATCTGTTTCTAAATTCTGGTTATCCCTGCCTCTAAGTTCTAACTGCCTCTGCTATGAATGTCTGTACTACTACTATTAGTCTGTCGCTAAGCTTGCCCAGTTTGCATTGCCAATCTTTATTTTATGGTTTTGAATAAAACTCAGATTGACCAATAGCTCTAGCCACTGAGTCCAGTCCTTTCGGTTGTCCTCTTCTAGGCTTCTTAATCTTGAGGCTTTGACAATTACCACAAACAAAATGCCCAACCAGATATTTGACTATTTTTGATAGGATATAGTACATACTACTACTGATGTGGGGATTCTGCACAGCCACATGCAGAACTATGCACAAGAAAATAGGATGTTGGTGATGGGAGGTTGGAACTTGGACCTTCCTCACACCTCAGTCAGAAGTGAACCCACAATCCCCTGAACGACTAGCTATAGTGTCTCATTAGGTCCCCGAACCCCCACCCGAAGATACCCAATGATTACACAACCCAGAACAGATAACACCCTTTCGCTCACTCACTCGTGTAAGTCCACCACCACCACCACCACACCAAATACCACAGAGTCTATGTGTAAGTTCAAAAGATTTATTTTCAACTAACAAGCTCTGTATGTTGTTCTATAAAATTCAGTGTACTGCAGCCAGCTCCAACAGCAAAATGCATAAGATTAAAACAATAAACATTGTTACAACAAGTGCATGATGATAGAAGACAAAAGATCTGTGCGAATTCTGGGAGACTCCTCATCGTAGAACGTAGAATTACTGGTTACATGCATCATTCATAAGCTCTGCAAATCTCTGGTTCGTAGAAGGGAATCTTCTGCCTGTTATGAGAAAAATGGTGCGCGTTAGATAGTATAATAAAGCATTTCTCAGTCCCGCCAAAAAAGTGTAACATGTTACTTATGGCTAAGCAATACGGACTAACCGAACTCCATAACAAAGTGTCTTGTTTTTCGACCTCTTGTACGCAACGCTCAGACAGTAGCTGTATGAGCTCATGTGGGCTCAAAAGGCGTCTTACTGTTACTGCACAACAAGCTGCGAGGTAACATGCGCAAAAGACATGAAGCGAAAAATGGTTGCATGGCTCAGGCTAACTTTGCATAGAGTAGAGTATACTATAATAATGACCCTAGGGACCATAACACTACTAGTGTCTACTGACTCTACTCTAGTACCCGATTTGGACTAGTGAATGTGATGTATATGTATGTATTAACTTTTTGTTCAATCTTGCTAGTGAAAACGAATAAATAGGGGGAGGTGTACAGGCATCTAAAAATGTGTCATGTTTTTATCTAGGCGTACTAGCGACCACCAGTGCCGGCGGGGCCAGCGGCGATTCTACCATTCCGGAGGGGGCAGGAGATGCGGCACCTGCAGGAGCTACAGGGGGTGAGCCAGCAGCAGTGGCGGGCGGTGGTAAGTTATATTCATTACTTATTGACATTGCACTAGCTGGAAGGGTGTTGACTTCACTCACTGTACTGTTGTTGAGACTTATTAGGTATGAAGTTGTAGTGAACATTATACAACGGTTGAAGAAGACACCCTTTACTTAGCATTAGCAATGCAGTAGCAATAGCATTACCAGCGTGACTTGATTAACCAATGGCCTCTTCTATATGACTCCAACTCAGCTGTGAAAGTTTTATGGAGGAGACTAAAAGTCATATCAGATGACCTTGATGGATGTGTTGAACAAAAAGGGAAAGAAAGGTGGAAGGAGGAAGGACGGGCGAGATTTAATATGATGACTGGCAGAGAAGGATACGTTGGAAGCATGGATAGGTGGCTGATAGGAATCAGATGCATGTGTTGTTGAAGGATGGGTGGAAGGTGAAAGAAGAATGGATGCCTGCCTGGGTGGGCGACACAGTATGGGTGGATACTGTGGATAGCAAGAATCATCAGCGGTGTTTGGGTGAAACTCAAAGCCAAGGCAAGCAAGGAAGGAGTGGACGCATGGGTTGTTGTTGGTGAAACAAAGTAAGGTTTGTGGAGAGATTAAGAAGAATGATAGACATTTACTTAGAATGGATAGATGCCTGTATGTATTCATCATAGACAGCATAGGTGGAGACTGTCACGGGATGCACAGTCTTAGTTTTAAGGGAATGTAAAAGAAACCGCGCCAGAGTAGCAAAGCCGATGTGGGGAGGGGCAGGGTGGGGGTAGTAAACAATGTATTATGCGGCCAAATACAGGTAACTTTACTGTAAACATAAAAATAAATAAAGCGAATTTCATTGTGCGCACTGCACCGCCAAATGCGATGCAGTGCGCGCAACGAAATTAGTTTTATTTATTTATATGTTTACTTACCTGTAATTGGCTGTAATCCATAGTTTACTACCCCCCACCCTACCCCTCCCCACGTCACCACCCGGCAGTACTCCCCGAGTCCCACCACCGACCGCTACTGACCTTATGTCGTCGTCCCATATAAAAGCAATGATCATTGGATCAGATATATAATCTGCCTTTTTGTAGTAGCCAGGGCACTGTGAAAGTGAAATTGACCAATTGCCCTTCATGTAACAGAGAGAGTATGGCCAGTGCCACCCGTAATAGAAAAATACGAGCTTCCCCACCTGCAGACAGTAGTAAATCAAACTAACGTGAGTCTGCGTCATGACTCGTATGTTTGTCTTGGGTGCAAGCATAGATGACCGAGCTGGCATGCCGGCTACAACCAGGTTATGTAATTTCGCTAAACTAGAGATAAGAAGAAGACTGGTGTACTGTGTACTGGAGTCCATAGTGCTAGTATAATGCCTGAAACTCCCACAAATGTTAGAGGCCGAGGAAGTGGGAGGATGGATAGATTATTACCACAAATGTTATGTACTGTGCTTCTTGCTAGTGCTACTGTGCCATTATGTGTTGAATTAATTTGTGTTACTGTTTTGCTAAGAGTACTGGTTACAACAATATTCTTTTTCTTTCTTGATATAGATAGTACTCCTTCCCAAGAAAAATCATCCCGGAAGGAGTTGGCAGCCAGGGCCCGGCGCCGGAAACTGGAGGCCATCTGTGAGGAGTACCGGCGGCTGGTGGCTCAGGCAGAGGAGGAGGAGGCGGCAGCAGCTGCAGCCTCGTCCGATGCCCCGGGCCCCAGCCAGGCCCCAACTCCAGTGGTATGGCGCCGCGGTCTGGCAGCCGCCCGCCGCCGCAATTCTCTAGCAGCTAGCACTGCTGTCCCCCACCCTGGATGCCACTGCAGGGCATTTCGCCGCAAGATGCTCCTCCGGATGTCACGGCTAGAGGAGCAACTAGAGGAGCGTGTCAAAATACTGGTGGACAAACACCTAAAAGCCCGCCGAATATAAGAACTGTAGGACCCTGTTGCATTGCCCCTTTTTTATTCCTTTTGTTGGTGAGTGGGAATTGGGCGTTGGGGTTTCTGGACATTCTTTGGACTTTTTTCGTTTTGGACATTGGTTGGGGTTAGGGAAAGGGGTGGGTCAGGTATGGGATAGTTTATTTTTGTTAGGGTAATAAATTATATTTATACTTAAACATACAATGTTAATGTTTTGTGGGGGTTACTGTTTTACGAATTAACGTCACATGGTTTCCTTGCTGCTGCAGGGCCGCAGCCAGTGTTTGATTTAAATAATCTGCCGATGATGTAACACAAACAGATAGATGCGGTACCCCTCACTGAGTTATTTGTCCTACTAGTACTGTCAGTCTCTCCTCCTAGTCCATTATACCTCCCACCAAACTTATCTTATCTGTGATTGATGATGATTACATTCGGCACAGCGATGGCTGCATGGTTTCCCAAGAGAATGGAGAAGATGCCATGGTTGTGGTGGTAGTAGTAGAGTAGACACTGGCAGTAGCATTTGCAAAAAAATAAATAAGAGACAGTCACTTGCCTGAGAGCGACTGTGGGAGGAGTAGTAGAACGAAGTAAAATACAGTACAGAAGAAGACTGCCAAACAAACAATATTGCATTTGCAACTGCTAAAGTCAAATAAAACATAATGGTGGCGGGGACAGCCTAGTACAAGAAGTTACAAACTGTAGTTGTGTCCAGTGAGTCACTTAACTTAACACAATCATAATTCGTAACCTTTACTGCTGTGTGGTAGGAGTTTGATGATGAATCCAATCAATGCCGGCAATTAATTATGATGTACTATTAGGTGACGGTCCCTTTGGAAAAAAAATTGGCTTGCACATAGACTGAGCATGGGTGGGCAAGCAGAAGAAGCTCCTCGCCCTGCCTTGAAATTGAATTAGTGTTGCTTTCACCACATCTGCCCCAGCAAGCGTGTGATCAATTGGTGTACATGTTATGTAGTCACATCACACCTCAATATAAATCACAGCCCGGGGGAAGAGGGTTAGGGTTTGATGAATGGATGGGAAGGGGGGTTTGGGGAAAGGTTTGAGAAAGAAAAACAGTACACATGGACAACAAAAGCAAAGCGCAATCTTGGCAGACGACCATGATCTTATCCAAAAAATCTATAAAGGGAGAAAAAGGAAATGCATGCATGATGATGAAGATAACTTGATGGTAAGTGAGTAGTACTTACTAACTCCTACTAGACAATTAGACAGTACAGGGCAGCAGTATATTCTATGCAATTTGCCTTGCCTGTAATATGCCCTCAGAGACCCAAATTCCATGTTGTACTGGGCTTACTTTTAAAGATAGCAAAGAAAATTAAAAAATAGTTGTAGGGATCAATTAGCAAACAAACAACAACACACAACACACAGTCATAATGATTGAAGAGAAAAAAGGATTCCAATTAATTAAAAGATGAATGATGAATGATACTAAAGTTACTGTATTATCCTGGTCAAATTGTGGAGTTGAATCTCGCCCTTCCTCTTGGTCCTATCTTCCATGGACGCTCCCCACATCAATCTTGGGTGCCACTGCCTGCCTGATGCGGATTGGTAAGGTAAGTGTGAGTTGTGTCTCCCAGTATAGCACAGGGTAAAGGCCGGCCTGTAACGTCTAGATGGAAAAACAAAAGGGGTATTGAAAAATCAGGGAATAAAAAAAAGCATTGATTATGGTGGAGTCCAAGAAGAGAAGAGAGAACACTTTCAGACTGTGGCGGCTTGGATATATCGTGTATATTCTGTTTACAGCATTAAGCTACAACAACAACAGGACCGAACAGGCCCACCACAGCACCAGCCCGTGACCCAACCTCCATTTACCTTAATTTTTGACAGAGCCAGACAAAAGCCATATTCAGCAACCTAGCATTTTCAAAATTAAGTGACAAAATCAATGCGCCGCTGTCAGTCATATGACTACACTCGACTCCACCACTACATGGACATGTAGGTCTGCTGTGTTTACTTTCTTGTTGAATTGTTGTGTTTATGTTTACCTTATGCCACTTCATGAAACGCAGTTATTCCTTCAATCATCTCCGATCCAACTGACTGACTGCGTGCAAAGATAGTATGGTCATCATCATGGTGTGGTACGTGTTGTCCAACTCCAACTCAGTCTGTAGTGACTCCGATTAAGTCCATATTCCATATTAAAAAATTGCAACAGATATTGGCCTGCACCTGCAGTAGTAGGAGTACAATTTGGTTATTAAACAACAAGAAGGGAAACATTGACTGTCACTTGAATCACTTTCACTTTGTAGATTAACTAGTAGAGTAGAGTTCGACTTCATGCACAACATCAACACAACAAACAACAGCAATCGCTCAGAGTCTGCAAGCATCCAATGCATTCCATCATTACCTGTCTTGCTCTTCTCTTTGGCTGTCAGATCATCAGATGCCTGCCTAGTTCTGAGAGGTGTGTGTTTTTTTTTTAACGGGGCAGTGGCCTCATCATTACTCCAGTCCACATTCATTTTGAGTGTTAGTCGCTGTTTCGGTTTTCATCTTATTCATCTGTGGCACTTTGTCACAGTTTAAGTTGCTTCACATGGTCAGCACTGTGATGATGGGCTGCGGCCTGGGTAGCGCTCATTGCTGGTCAATTGAGTTTGCACAAATGTCAGCAAGTTTCTTCGAAGAGTCTTGTCTTTCTCTGCCAAGTACCTTCTGTCCTGACAGTGAGGAGCTTTGGATGCCTGCCGAGGCTGTAGCCTTCGGACAGTGATGAGTTTACTGTTGGATGCCTGTCCAAGTTCTGACAGTGAAGAGTTGTGGATGCCTGCAGAGGCGGTAGCCTTCGGACACTGATGAGTTTCAGCTCGGAAACAAAACAGAGGATAGCTATAGTCACGTTTCACTTCTTATGGAGGGACTGTTAAAGGCAACATTTCTTGTACTCCAATGTCTGGCTTGATGGAAATGTACTAGGGCGAGACAGGAAGATGAAGCAGGACTCTGAAGAGTGGACAGTTAAATGCACAGACGTGCATCTCCAATAGGGAAATAAAAAGAGAAGACGGTGGTGATGGATTTGTTGTGATTTGATTTGAACCAGAAAGACAGATACACAGACAAATAAAGGAAGGAAGAAAGTAACAATTTGTAAGCCTAGTTGTCAGGGAAGAGGAGCTCGTCTTCAAACTCTGGTGGTTCAGACAGAAGTAGGTCCTGTAACCCACTACTTACGTCATCCAAGTCGCTCTCCTCTTCCTGCTGTGATTCACATATTTTGTAATCCGGTGGTATAAAGTGCTGATTCATTTTGATCATGGTTAACCTCTCCACGCTTTTGGGCAAGAGACTGGTCCTTTTCAAAGTTACAATGGCACCAGCAGCACTGAAAACACGCTCAGACAAGACACTTGCGACAGAGGAAGCCAGATACTTTATCGCCAGCCTGCTGAGCACTGTCCGTTGGCTTCTTTTCCCATACCAATACACCAATGGGTTTCGATCCATGAAGACCTCTGTTGGGTCATCCAGATAGGCCTGGACCGTCCGCTCAATGTTCAGGGGTGCTCCGATGTGCTCGGCCTGTTTTGCCTTTGCATCAGCACTGGACTTACCATACCCCTGCCGTAGAAACCAATCAGTTTCCGATTGTACTGTGGATGATCCTGTTCTTGCTGTTCTTGATGTTATTGTTGGTGTAGGTGACTGCTGGGAGGCAAACGCACTGCCCTCAGGCTCCGAAGTAGAACTTGACTCTGGATGCCCTGTAGTACTTGTTATGGCCCAGGGTGGGGGGCCTGTAATTAACAGCCGTTCGTTTTCGAAAATAGTGGCTACCTTAGCTATCAAAGTTTTGTAGTTGGCAACATCCACTTCCGAAAAAGGAATTACTGCCTTACTGTTCAGAAATACTTTGTACCGTGGATCCAAAATTGTGGCACTAATGTAATGTTGTTGTGACACAATGTTATTTTGAATCCTTGTATTTGCAGATAAGCGAGCGGCTAAGGTCTCCGCCAAATGATATGCGTCTTGTTTGTCATCCACACCTGCGTACGTTTCAGACACCTCCTTCAGCTGTTGCTCTAGCATGTGCAACAATGGGATAGCTTGGCCCATAGTACAGTCCTCCCTGCTGACTTCACGTGTGAAGATCTCAAAAGGAAGTAGCATCTCAGTCAGGCATTTAATGAGGTCCCATTGACCCATCTCAACGGTCATGACTCTCACAGTAGGTTCCCCTAATCTTTGCATGACATAAGCATTGAGTGGTATGTACAGTTCAAACAGACGATCAAGCATGTAATAAGTTGAGTTCCAACGTGTTGGCACCTCCTGGATGAGCGCTTTGACTGGCATTTTATGCTCACGTTGAATGACCCTCAGCTGCTTCCGGGCTTTAAAAGAATGGCTGAAATGTGTGCATATTCTTCTGCAGGTGGCCAGTAAGTTGCTGACTTTGGATTCATTTTTCAAAAAGTCTTGAACAACAATGTTAATGCAGTGTGCCAAACACGGGACCCTGAAATAGCCACCATCGCCCATGGCCTTAACTACATTACTGCCATTGTCCATAGCAACAAAACCAATCTTAAGCCCTCTTGGGCGCAGCCACTCAAAGACCTTGGTGTTAAACTCTTCCAAAATGTTTGCAGCAGTATGAGATTTCTCCATGGCAAACATGGCTACAGTTGCATGTTTGCGAGTGGCATGAAAAATCTCAGCAGCGTCAACACCAGCAGATATCTGTTCTCTAACCCCCGCAAAAGAGATCCAGTGTGCAGTGATGCACATGTAATCTGTGGCTTGGCAACTGGTCCACATGTCTGTTGTCAGGTGGATACTGTGAACAGCACTCTGCTTCAAGGCTTTTCCAAGCAATTCCAGCACGTCGTGATGTAGTGCTGGAACAGCAACTCTGGCAAAATAGTAGCGGCTGGGAACATGCCATTTTGGGCAGATGGTTGACACAAATTCCAGAAAACCCACCCCTTCAACAAAAGAAAAAGGGAGAAGGTCCAGTGCTAACATTTTAGCCAGCTTCGCATTGTACAAACGTGCTATTGGGTGGTTGTGTTCGTACTGCCCCTCCCCCCCAAACATGCTGATAATGGTAGGCTGCATGGTTTTCCTTTCTCTTAGGCTCAACAACGCACTTTTTTTGATTGAGGTACTCCTTGGTGTCTCAGGCTGACTCTTACTCTTGTGCCACTGAGATGTTGCTGAAGATGTGGGCGACGTTAACACTGCACTGCTGGGGTCAGGGACACCTTGTGTACCACTACCAGAGAGAATGTCTCCCTGTCCTTCCTCTTCCACCGTGATCGGATCTTCTACTCCTTTATCCCCACCAACACCAATGGTTGCAGTTTTTATGCCGCGAAGGTGGTCCTCCCAGCTGATCAAGTGGTGTTTTTTCAGATGGGTCATTTGGCCTCCGGTACCATAGTTTGTACCAAGCTTACCACGACTAACAGAGGTATTACAAATGGAGCATATAGCAATGTTCTCCTCCTTTTCGCTAACTGTAGAGAAGTCCCAAACTGGGGAGCTTAACTTTTGCCTCCTGCTGGAGGTGCCAATTCCAATGCCGGATGAACTTGAGGGTGTGTGTTGAATTTGACTCTGTGCTGCTGTACCACTACCTACTTCTACTGAGGTGGTGGGTGTGTTGGATGTAGGTCACTGCCGGGCCTTTGCTAATGCAAATATGGAAGCTGTAGGTGGTGTTGGTGTTACCTGTGGAGGTATGCGTGCTACATCCCTCGCAGCGATTTTGGATAGGGTAATAATGTTGGTCTCCATCTCCTCTGGGCCGGGAGTGATGATCGTGATGACTGGCTCATCATCATCATCATCCTGCTGTTCTACATCGACCTCCATAAGTGCAAGGCTTTCTGGAACCTTCCTTTTCCCTAGCTTGGTCTTGGGACGTGGCTCCCTCTCAGACTCAGTTTGTGGCTTCCAAGTGGCATCTAGATCATCAGAAGGGGGGCTTGGTGAAGAACTTGATGGACTACTCCTCCTTTTCCTTGCTGGAGATTTGGAAGACAATGGATCTTCTGAATGAGTGGCTTCTTCTTCTACCTCTGCATGAGGCTCAATTTCCTGAACTGCCCCTACTTCGGGAGGAACAACAACTACTATTGCGGGCGGTGGTTGCGGCTGTTGTTGTTGACCACTTATCTGCTGTGTTTCCTCCTGCGTTGATTGGGTACTACTTTGAGATAGCGATAAGTTTATCTCAGGCTCAGCATCACTGCTTTCCACCATTAGGCTGGCTACCTCTTCCACACTCATGTGCTTGGGCCTGGGTTGGTGGGTTGGGCCCACTGATGCGGAGGTGCTGCCCCCAGCTTGCCCCCGGACACCGCTGCTGCAGGCGTAATTTTTTTTTTCCCCAAAAAGGTATTGGGTGGCACACCAGTCTTAAGTGTCACTTCCTTCTTCTGTTCCTTCTTCTCAATAGCAACTTTCTTGGTACTGGAGGACCTGGTACCTGCTTTCTTTGGGCCCATCTTCTTCAGATGTCAGCAGCACTCAGTTGCAGAGATGTCTGGTCAGGTCACACGTCACGTTGTGTACAGCAGCAGGATGTCTGTCTGGCAGTGCAACGGGCAATGATGACACACCTCCTCCTCAGTCTTTGTGCACCTAAAAGCAAAAAAGCCAGAATAACATCAGTCAAACGATAGCACAAATCAAACAAATATAATATAGAACTTAGTGTGTGGTTGCCTCAATTATTAAATTTTAGAAACTCAGTGAACAACAACAGTGTAGCCATTTATGAGACTTTGACAACAAGGCCAGGGCTTTCCTGGCTACTGTGTAGTGTGTACACTCTGGAAGAATAAGAATAGTAAAGAACAAAAACTAAAATGTAGTGGAGCATGTTTGGCCTAAATTTGTGCATCACGTGGGATGTATGCAGCATCAGGGAGCTGCAGCTGGCAATGGGGATGGATTTGGAAGCAGTAAGACAAGAGGAACAATGGAAAGACACGCAGGCCTATGTGGCAAAAACAGCACACTACTAACTACCACCACAAAATGGCCCCCAGCAACATGGTGACTCACAGGCACAAGGCACGGCAAACAATGAACTCAAGCAGGCCTATATATGGCCAGACAAAGGATGCCTGATAAAACACACACAGCTTTAATGCAAAAACTAAAATCCACATGGCTAAAAACAGTTTGGAAAGTTAGACAACCACTACAACAACACATAATTACACACGCAAAAAAGGCATTTATTTAACACACCCAAAAAGTGAAATAGACCCTCCAAAAAAACCCACATTTTGCAATTCAATTCAATGCCATCCGTGGCCTAAATGATGTCAAAATTCCACAGACAACACAGAAACAGTTTTTATGCACCCATGATGACTACCTCTGGGCCTACTGGCAGACTAGGCCGCAAGCTTGGAGGCCTATGGCAAAAGCACAGTGGCTGGTCCCACAAAATGGCCGCCACCACATGGCCAGGCCACCCAACAACTTCCTTCCTCGTGAAAAAAATTGTCAAACTAAAAAAAGTGACTCCTTGCTCACCAAACTACATCTAAATGACAACCTGAGGAGTTTTTTGTGCAAAATTAACTAAATCATCATTTTCGAGACGGTTTTATGCTGCTCGAGAGATATTCTTGGCCAGATTGTAAATTCTGCGTGTTCGGCATCGCGATCGTCACAAAAAGTCATTATCGCGCGCGCAAAAATGTATATTGAGCGCGCGAAGAAGATAAAAAGTGTAAGTCTGCGTTGTCGCGCAGTGCGGAGTTGCCCAAAGTCCGCGAGCTGAACGCCCAGGGTTACCTACTGGCTGAAAAGGCCTATTTATTTAACACACACCCAAAAACTGAAATACCACCCCAAAACCCACATTTTGCAATTCAATCCAATGCCATCCATGGCCTAAATGATGTTACAATTCAACAGACAACAAAGAAACAGTTTTTATGCACCCATGAGGATGACTACCTCTGGGCCTACCTGCAGACTAGGCCCCAAGCTTGGAGGCCTATGGCAAAAGCACAGTGGCTGGTCCCACAAAATGGCCGCCACCACATGGCCAGGCCACACACAAGTTCACAACAAACATAAGCCAAGGGGAACAAAGAAAAGACATGCAGGCCTATATGGAAAAAGCAGCACACTACTAAACTACCACCACAAAATGGCCCCAAGCCACGTGGTCACTCACAGTCACAACAGGTAATGGAAAACAATGAACTCAAGCAGGCCTATAATAATATGACCAGACAAAGGAGGCCTGCTAAACAACGCAGCTTTAATACAAAAATGCAAAAACGAAAATCCACAGGGCTACGAAAGGTTGGAAAGTTACACAACAAGCACACACACACATCCAACAAAGGTATATATTACACCCAAAAAGTGAAATACACCCCAAAAACCACATTTACCAATTCAATCCAATGCCATCCATGCATGCCCTACATGATGTTTAAATTCAACAGACACCACAGAAACATGCACCCATGGGTACCTCTGGCTCTGGGCCTACTGGCTGAAATTCCAATCAAAGAAAAACAACTAGGCCCCTACCGAAACTACAGGCCACAACAATAAATTTTAAAAACGATGGAAATCCCAATAAAATATAGGTACAAACAAGCCCCAATCAAACAAACAAGTACACCAATTCTCCAACTTACTTGTAAAATCTCAAATCCAAAAGTCCTCAAATCCAATCCAATGATATGATGCATCAGACAGACACTAAAAGTGATCCTTCCAGCTCCAAATCCAAATGAAAGTGAACAGCACATGGACAAAGCACTGGGAGGAGCCTGCTGGACAGGAACAGGAAGTTTGAGAATCAGGGGCACTTCCTTCCTCTTGGAAAAAAAGTAAAAAAGAAAAAGGACTCCTTGCACAAAAACTACAGCCAAATCACAATCTGAGGAGTTTTTGGAGCAAAATCATCAGTTTCAAGAAGGTTTTATGATGCTCGAGAGATATTCTTCGCCAGATTGTAGTTTCTTCGTGTTCGGGATCGCGATCTTACCAACACTGCCGCCGGGAGTCAGATCGCGCGTCCGAATGACGTGTTCGCGTTCGCACACTCTCGCGGGATCGTGCGGCCGGATTCCAAATCTCGTGGCGCCCGCGAACGGATAGGAAGTCGCGTCAGCGAATGCAGAATCACGGTAGGTCGTTACCGCGCGTGCAAGAACGTATATTGAGCGCGCGAAGAAGAAAAACAGCTACGCTACGCCGCAAATTGCGTAGTGCTCGGTAACTTCGCGCTCTACGCAAATCGCGAAGTTACCGAAACTACGCACACTCCGCGAGCGTAGCGTAGTTCACCACCCAGGGTTACTCGTAAGTATTCTGTCATGATCGCTCCATGTAATGTGATCTTAATCCATTCGCTTTTCATTGATGTCAGAGATTGCCAGTCTTCTGACTGGTTGCTGGAAGCTGTGCTGTTGTCAGCCCCTAGCAATGAAGGGGTTTTGAGCATTTCTGCCACCATCTCATCCCCGAAACTAAGTCCCTGATTTTCCTCCTTGATTCTGGTTTGGAATTACTTAGCCTGAAGGAGAGAGAATCAAAGGGTACTGCGGGATAGAACAACCCGGAGAAGTTCCTGGGGTGTGAAGGAAGCTTGGGACAAGCGATTTGCGTTCCCAGCTCACAAGAAAAGTCCCACAGGGGTCACCTGTGCATGTAATAACTCTAAAAAGAGAGACTGGGGGCTTTTTAAGGTCCAGCATACATGCCCCTATATTGATCCCTACAAGAAGGTATGCAGTTCCTAAGAGTAGAGGAGGGAGAGGACAACAGGACTGGGTGGTCTTTTAGTCCCAAGAGTTACCGAAAGGATGAGGAATTCCTCCTGTTGAAATTAGGGCCCTCACACACCCAGCAGTGTGTCATGCTTCATCATAGGGCATGCTCCTCGTCATCCCACCACTGGGTAGACCAATTGTTTCAGGAATTGACTCACTCCTTAAAACCTTATCAAAATTCTGTGACCACTTTCTACAACCTTTGGTAAGAAAGACTTCCTCATTTTTACAGGACACAGGGGATGTCTTACTCCTGATTGACGAGGTCCAACACACTAATGAGATTAGTTTATTGGTCACATTGGATGTAGAGGCTCTCTACACGAACATTCCTCAAAGAGCCACTCTGAATGTGATAGAGGATGCCCTCAGTATCAAAATTTGGGACTCCCCCACCCCGATCCCCCTTGTTCTCGAATGTGCCACCCTTGCTCTGACAAAGAATTTCTTTGAATTCAAAAATCAGTTGTACCACCAAACCCAGGGCACTTCCATGGGTAGTACATTTGCTCCTAGTGTAGCATGTCTGTATATGGCGGCATTTGAGAAAAGACTGATCTTTGATATCTCCAACCCTTACAAAACTAACTTACTACTCTGGAGGAGATATATAGACGATATTCTGATCCTCTGGAAAGGGGAAAAAGCTAGTTGTGAAGAGTTTTGTAGATGGATTAACACCCTCAATCCTTATCATTTCACTAGCACCAACTCTTATACGAACATCCCTTTCCTAGATCTCATGATTAGGCTCACAGATGGACAACTCAGTACCACCATATATAAAAAACCAACTGACTGCAATAGCCTCCTCCTTTACAGTAGTCATCATCCCAAAGCACTGAAAGACAATCTTCCATTTGGCCAATTCCTTAGATTACGGCGGAATTGCAGCTCTGTAGAGGACTACAAAATTGAGGCAGATTGACTCTCAAACAACTTAGGCAGTCGAGAATACCCTAATCGGAGTATTTCACTCTCGAATAAATGAGCTAGGAATAACAATCGGGAAGCACTATTAGAAATATGACCAAAACAAACAACAGACACTCTTACTTGTGTAACGACCTATACCCCAGATTCTAACAGAATTCAGAAAATCATCAGAAAACACTGGAGCATTCTACAGACAGGCACATTGGATCTGCAACCCCCAAGATTTGCATTCAAACGGACCAAGAACCTTAAAGACATGCTAGTCCATACCAGACCTCAGCAAACTCCCACAAATCCGCAAAGACCATTATGGGGACTCCCTCCGTTATAGGACACTATCCTTGTAGGTCATGCACAGTGTGCTCACTGACGGAGGTTACAAAAGAGATTGAATTCTCCAATTCATTCATATGGGAATTGAGGACCCACACAAATTGCAATACCAGCAATTGTATGTACAATTTCACATGCTCGTGTAACTTACGCTACATAGGGATGACCACCAGGATGGTAAAAACCCGCATCACGGAACATCGTAGCAGCATTCGTTGCCATAAATTGAACACCAGGATGTGCACGCATTTCGACCAGAAAAAACACACACCAGACTCTTTACGTTGGGCAGTACTCGAGGTACACCCCAAAATGAGCAAAAGAGCACTCTTCCAGAAAGAACAAAGGTGCATTTACCATCTCTCAACAGATAAACTAGGATTGAATGAGGAAATCCCTTGGAGTGAGCTCAACAGATAATATAATATCCTGTTAGGCACCACTTAGGATCATCAGCTCTGCCTGCTCCTTTGCCCTTGATCTGTTTTACCATAGGGATTCACACTTGTAAAGCACACTAATAGTGATCCATGCTATTCCTCATACCGGTAAACCATTGTAGATCCAACACCAATCTCATGGTTCATCTACTATGATAAACAGTCTTGATATGTCACCCCCTACTTCTCCTTCCTAGACATCTTTGTGTGACTTTTGTCGTATTTATGGGAATACTTTTTATACAGACATGTGCCCTACACTACTTCTACCACGTATCTCCATAATCAGGTGGGTGGTGAGTTTCCCCACGATACATTGCGCATCCTGCAGTACAGACATATCATCACATTGTGTCCTGTTATCACTCTGTTTATTGACTAACAGCAATATTCTACAACACATCCTAAGATGGCGGCCATTTACACCTCTGGGTGTGCCTTTCTACACATCTCTGTGGAGAGCCATTGACATGTGCCCTATACTACTTCCACCACGTATCTCCATAGTCGGGTGGGTGGTGTGTTTCCCCATGATACATTGCGCATCCTGCAGTACAGTAACTTCACCACATTGTGTCCTGTTATCACTCTGATTATTGACTAAGAGCAATATTCCACAACACACCCCAAGGTGGTGGCCATTTCTACCCCTGGGTGTGTGTCTCTCTACACATTTCAGTTTATAATGTGAATCGAGTATCTCAAACACACTCCAAGATGGCAGCCCTTTCTGCCGCCGGGTGTGTCCCTCCACACATTCAAGCTTTCATTGTGAGGAGTCTCTGCCCACTTCCGCCGGACTACGGAGTAGAAAACGTGCAACTGCACACTTGCGCTCTACGACCCCGATTCCGGCAGTGAGTGGGTAGGTCTGTCTGTGTACTTGCTGCTGAGCAAGCGTGAGTATCCCCGCTACACTTTCAGCCTCCGCGGCAGTTGCTGTTTTTTCCTTTTTTCCTATTCCTTGCTTCCTGCATTCTCTCATTGCAACTTGCTCACTTTATGCTGGTTTTATTTCCTGCACGACTCCGTTCAGGACACTAGGTAATTCCAAGTGTCCTTACTGCCAAGAGTTGTTGACGATTGTTACCAACCCCAATGGGGTGAGTTCCATTTTCTGCTACCACGGTGGTTGTCCCACCGTACTTGTTTCTCGAGCCGGGTATTAAGTAGCTCGTTTTAACTCACGTGGCTGTCACATTGCATTGAATGATTTATCACGATGGGTTTATAGCATGCCATATTTCAAGAGGACACTCAAGGTTGTTCATGGTTTGTGTTGGACTACAATGATTTATATGTCTAATGCATAATGTTTTGTTTTAATAGGTTGGTCATTGAATTTCAGGTACCACACTGTAGGTTTTAGGTTTGGTTAATCAGGGTCACATTACCAGACAACCAACCATGGTGTAGATAGCTTTTTACTTTGGTCCTGACGAATTGCCACTACATCTGAGGACTATTTAGGCAAGAAACATGTTGACCACTTGATAGTGCGCCATCCCTGAAACATTATTTCAGTAGTGCGCTACTCTGTTTTTAATCAGGTTGGAAGTCTGGCTGATTAAAATAATTCTCTGGAGAACTTCCATACCCTGTTTTAATATTCACTCGGAGCACTCACCTGCACCACATCCATCTACACACCTAGGCCCCTCACCCCCACGGCACCCAACTACACTTTGGAATAAAAGATCTCTGGCAAAGAGCCCCTCATAGGGAGCCCGTCAGGTATGGCAGCGTTGACCTGATGAGGAGCACACCCTATGATGAAGCATGACACCCTGCCGTTGTGTGTGAGGGCCCTAATTCCAACAGTAGGATTTCCTCATCCCTTCTGTAACTCTTGGGACTAAAGGACCACCCAGCCCTGTTGTCCTCTCCCTCATCTACTTTTAGGAACTGCATACCTACTTGTATTGATCATTATAGGAGCATGTATGCTGGACCTTAAAAAGCTCCCAGTCTATCTATTTTGAGTTATCAGGAATGTGTCCCATAAAAACTACAACATGTTTCATCTGTGTGCCATGCTCACAGAACCATACAGTCCCTGTCAAGGTGCATGTCTAGTGAAGTATGACACCGAGCAAGAATTACAATGTAGCACCAATGCATGTCAACTTGCTACATGTCACCTTCACCCTATACGTCAAAATGCACTCATCCACATCAAAGTATCTACATGTGCCATACAGTCACCAGTATTGTACAGTAATAACAGTACAGGTGTGAGATGGTCATTACACTTTGACATGCATGGAAACCAGTTCTTGGGGAAAGTCAATAGTGGCAGTGAACAAATGCATAGGCAGTCATGTCTGTAAACATCCTTACACAAACAAAGGCATCCAATCACCCTGAGCAGAACAGCATGTATCATCCATGTGTCTATCAGAGGGGCATATTTCCAAGCACCCATCCCCATGCCAATGTCACTTGATGTGACGTTGGCGTGGTGATAGGGGCTTAGCACCACTAAGAAGCCAGTGTAAATCCGCAGCCATGTAATCAAGGCCCACTTACACACTTCACGTGCTGTGAAAGGTGAGGGTAATGGGGGTTGTGTTGGGTGTCCCCCTGCAACACCCATAGAAAAACACACTGCCCTATACTCACAAGGGTGAAACCAATAGCAGGCTAGTAAGAAATGCAAGGAAAAACATGATCCCTAACATGCAAATATAGAGAAAGTCCTCATTTGTCAACGCTTTTGCAGTTTCCATGTGTACTGCATTTTGCAGCACACATAGAAACAGCAATTTGTCAATCATTGATAATGTGCCTGAAGGGGTCCCTCCCTGCACATAAACATTCTTTCCGTGTACCCAGACACACTTGCACTATCTTGCTAAGGTGCCTGTCTTTGCGCCACGCTGACAAGTTAAGTGCCAGTGCAGGATGAAACGCATGGCTGCACCATAAACTTGTAACTCTGGTGCAGGCCTGTGTCACTGAAGTGGAGGAGTGCAGAGTCAATCCTGTAAAGAGCAGGCCACACTCTGTCACTTCATTGTATTTATACCCCCGATGCAAGAAAAACGCCTGCAGTCCAACAATGCACAAGTGTCACAACCCTGACTAAGAGCCATTTGTTCTCCAGCTTGCTATATATCACCATTGTAAATGCACATAAGTGCAAGGGGTCACTGGATGAAAGGAATAAGGGGCAAAAAACAGAAGCAGTACCATCCCTGCATATCAACATACATCAATGAGAATGTCATTTGTCAATGTGATTTTGCAACTTTTTTTTTCTTGGTTTTATATAGAGCAAACTTGACCCAAAGGTATCAGAGCACTTTACATGAGCACCAGTTGTGTTACACAAGGACACATTAATTTATTTTTGTAGGCATGGGGAGATTAAGTGATTTGCCCAGAATCACAGGATGTTGAGCGTCATTGCCGAGACTTGAACCTGGTTCCCCAGATTATAGATCGACCGCCCTAGCAGTTAGGCTACATCCTCTCCCCTGACCTTAAAATGGATCTACGCTGTTTGGATCATGGCAAATCAAGCATATCTACCTGTCATATCATGAGGTGCATCACATCAACCCTGATCTCAACTGCATGATTGCCCTACTCATGCCACAATAACAATCATGTGGCATTGCCAACAGCTAGGTGTGGTGCCATGCAATCTTCACTTCTAAAACTAGATAATCAGAAAAAGTTTAAAGTGGAATGAGTAGCGGTGACTCAACCACAATGCAGTGTACAGACACATAAATCAGAGCTAATCTGCATTAACAAGAATGTGATACAACCTGCACCACTGTCACTAATGAACAGAGGACACAACTGGTGCAGCATGTGTGTAGAAATTGGTCACTCACATTTGGCATACTGGAAAACTGTAAAAAATAATTTACAACTCAAATGTCACATCAGTGATGTTGTACAATGATTCACTATACTGCATGCAATAGGTGTCGCTTTTTCAATATAGGGATTGGACATTGTCATGCAGTCTGCTTGTAAACTGCTTAAATGCATGACCATACTTGAGACACACATACAACAGCACCTACCCTTTACATTGCAGAGGGAAAAACATCACCTCCTGTACAGCAGCCTGTCCCAATCTTCAATGATGAAGATGAAGATATCTCAACCAATGACCAGGACACCCTCCAAGAGCTGCTCAACTCCATTGGCAGCCCATCTCCAGAAGCAGGGACATCCAGCTGCATCGTGGAAGCTCCACCCCTTCACAAAACACCCAGCAGCAAACACCTACCACCACAGCAGTCTCCCAGGACCTTGAGGACCCACTTTTAACATTTCAACGCCGTGCGGTAGAGGTCCAGCAGGAGATGGCTGGTCAGGTGCGGGTGGGGTTTGACAGCCTGGCGGCCAAACAAGATGGGGTCCGTGGGTGTCTCAGTCCCATTAGGGACGACCTAGAGTCCATCAGAGGCACCCACAGTCCCCTCCATGCTCTCCAGCGTTCCATGGCTGACATCGCTGGAGTACTGATTCAGAGACAAGAACAACTGTCCAGTCAAAGTGGCTCCAGCCATGTTTCCAAGGAGTTGCATCAAATGAGAATGATCATGGAGAACATGGACCTGATGCCGGCTTCACACTTGGCAGCCTTAGCTGCATACCACAAAGACGTTGCTGGAGTCTTGCAAGCCCTGCAGCTTATCATCACTGCAGTGCTGCCTCAACATTTGGCACAGATGAATGCTGCTGCACCTTCAACATCCACATCTTACCTCCTGATGTGTCACAGCCTCACAGTGCTCCAGCCAATCCTCCATCACACACACGTGAGGCACATGACACATCAGAGGAGGAAGATGTGGATGAATCAACAATCTTGCGAAAAAGTCAGTGGTAGCATTCATCTCTTTAAAATGGACTGTTTCTGCTTGGAACTGTGCCTACCATCATGCCTCAGAACATCAGCTTCCACTGTCCTCTGAATGACTCTGACACACTCACCTTTGACTTTAATATGGACTGCCAATGTTGGCATTGTTACCAATGACACTGCAATCAGCCTGCTGACTGAACTCTGCCTCTTCCTCAACATGTCTCTCGACATGTTGGCTCTCCAAGGACTCTGTCTGGCCCTCCACTGGGCATTTACACAATGGGGTGTTGTTGCACAAATAACTGGGCCAGTCTGCTACCTCAGTTAATGCACACGTAAATAAAAATAATTGAGTCACTAAAATGTGTGTTGCCTGTGAACATTTATGTTTAAATGTGCCAACAACGCATGGTCAGTTTAGCCATCACTGCAAATCATGGAACATTTGGCAAAGGGAATATGCTTACTCTGTGTCCATGATAGGCATTGTGAGGGCCGGACATGTGTGACTCTACAAATGCTCAGATCTGTAAGACAACCCTGTTTCAGCAACATAAAAATACTCTATGCCCATGATGTTGATCATGACTTGGAACAATACTCACATCAGTGTAAAGCCACATGAGGTGTCTCGAAAAATATTTTAAACTTATATACGTAGAAGAAGTATTCATAGTCAATGTGGTGCACAATGTTTGAATAGATGTGTGTCCTGGCATGACACATGTAAAGACAGTTCCCTCAATATGTCACATATGCCAAAAAATCTATCTAGCAGAAAGAAGAAGAATGGTGTAGGAAAGCATATGTAAAAAATTGTTACTGGTTCAAATCTGTGCGCAGGTTTGCTGCAATGCACATCACTCACAACATCCCTTGCCCAAAACTTGTATGGCAATTTGTTCACAGTGTTGTCCACAATGTACAAGGCTGTGTAGGAACATGTAAAGAGGTGTTAGGATGACTTTTAAATAATGCAAAGCATACATCCCCTGCACTCCCATGTGGAAAGTGAAGCTGTTGTGGGGACCGGTGTAATCAAAGATGACCTGAAGTATCCTAAAACCATACCCACAGCATTCAACCAATGCTGTGCAGAGAACAATGTCCACAGTGCATCCTGTGTAATTCTGTACTTGCCAAATAGTCACATATGGATAAATATTTCTCAGACCACTCCAAAACTCTTTTCCTAACTGAAATTTGTTACCCTTAACATCAATCAGTTTGGTTCAAACACATTTCAAATGAAAATTGATGGTAGCCTTTGCCTTGAAGAATGGTGTAATTACATTTGCAGACATTCAAATTGATTGTGCGGGGATGCATCTGTCGTAATCCACTATCAATTCAACAAGATATGTCAACACAGCAAAAATCAATGGAAGCACAAACCATCAACCATTGGCAATTTATTCTTACAAAATACAATCTTAACAAAGTAAACTAATGATACTGACTAATCCTAAACTACACTAACATAACTAGTACTAATATTAAACTAAACTAAACTAACTAGCTTACCGAAGACTATACACATAACAACATATATTATACATCAACCCACCTCCCCCTTACGGCACATCCAGGGACTGCACAAAGACAGCGTAACCTATGCATCAACTAACTAAACATACATACTATACAAATATATATTTTTTTGTATTTTTTATTTTTTTAACAAGTCAAAAACACATCAACCCCCCACCCTAAGGAAAAGGAAACTTAATCAAAAGCACTAAAAAGAGAGTATCCAAAAAGTAAGTACTAACTACACCTAACACTATACTAGCCCTACACTAAAACTACACTTAACACTAAATAACAAATTATTCTATGAAAAGGATGGTAAATAGGTGAGGGGAAACGTGGGACTGTACAGGCTGGGAAACAAAACATCCATTGCATGTCAATAGGGGAGCCCCAGGGTCCCCTTAATGTCCATGAGGTGGCCCTTAATATCATCATTGTCCCGTTCAAGTCGGGCCACCTGAACGTTCAAATTGAACATCAGCCTCCTCTCCCTCTTTGTGAGGACAGACCTCTCTTTGTGTCCTGCAGCTCTTGAGGATGTCCATATTTGTGCACTCTGTGAGGGGGCTAGAATTTGTGTTTAAGAGGTGGAAGCAGCACGTGGAGCAGCTTTTGATGGTCCTGGTACAGCCAACCTTTTCTTTTGTGTGCCACGATGTAATCCTGATGGGCCAGGTATTGGCTGGGACTGGCTCTGGTGTGTTGTGGAGGCAGGCAGGGTAGCGTGTCGTTGTCCACCTTTCTGTGTGCTGTCTGGTATGGACTTCTACCTGCCAGAAGCCCTCTCCTCACGGTACCTCTTTGCCATTGCTTTGAATCCCTTTGCCACACGCCTAATGTGAAGGTAATGTTCCTTACGCTGGAGGAAAAGCCACTGCTCCTCCGGTGACATGTTGTCTGAAAAAAACAAATACATGTCATGTTTCCTGACTCCAAGAACATGATGGCATTAGGCATAATTGCCAAACCAAAAACTAATAAGCCATATTTTCTATGAACATTATCATCAAAAACACGGAACAACACACATTACCTGACAAATCATAAACACATTATAGCCGGAATCAGAATAAGATGTTCATGACAACATGGTTATTCCTGTGCTTGGACAAAGCAGGCACAGAGTGCAGTGACAACAGTTGTAGAATTGCTGTTTGCAATTTGGCTGTGCAAATGAACAGCGATTGAGTCCAACAAGGGGAGTACAGGAAGTATGAAGTTTAAAAGGCCCATAGCAGACCCTGCCATTCCAACTATACAAAGACAGTAGGCTGCACAATCTGCAATCATTTCAGATGACTAATCACAACAGTGTTAGTCATGTAGTAAATTTGAGGAAATGGAAATTCATCATATTAGGGACCCCTGGGAGGTGTCAACAGAGCCACACAACCAGATTAGATCATGTACACATTTACTTGCAAATCTGTGGAACACTGCATATAATTTGACATGCATGAAAGGAAAGAGGGCATATGTTGCATGAAGCATTGTGTAGCAGTATTAGCCTGCTCTGCACATTTCTGTGCAATGACCCAATGGGACAGCAAAGCTGCTGCATGTCAACCACAAATTTGGCTGCACTGCTTTTCAAACAGTGGCAGTGTGAATGCATTTATGCTAGTGCTAAGGAATGCACCTTCGCCCAACAGTGCTATGTTGTCTGACTTAAGCACATGTTAGTCAATGTGATGACAGGATCACCATCCTGCACTTGATCCATCATTGAACTATTGTGTTTTTCATGTGTGACACACTCTGATGACCAACTTGTAACATATGAATTGGAGAACTGTTGAGCATGTCACCGTAAAGAGCATATTTTAAAAATATTTTGGACAGTCTAAAATTTAGACACTCCACAATATTCAAGGTGCCCCTGTGGGAATGGCTCTGTGTGATGATGAAAGGGCTTAGCAGTGTAACAATGTCAATACCTCAACAACTAAATGCAGTGTGAAAGGATGTCTGATGCATGAGTCAACGTTGTCCTACGTTGATATTATCATCCCTGCTTTGGCACTGAGTCTGAGATAGTCTGTCCAAGACAATGTTGTGACAACAAACTTGACATTGGCTACAGAGGCCTGCTTACTTGCATCAGCTTGGAAATGATTCACAGGATTCTTAATCAAATACAAAAGTATTGCATAGGACAGATTTATGTACCAACAATCTGTGTAACATTGGAAGAGTTTTACTGACAAACCTGTTGATGTTTCATCATGTCAGTCAGCCCTTTGTGACACGTACTCACGTTGTCATTGTGGTTATGTGACCTGCTCTTTGGACAACTAACCGTCAATGTCAACTGGAACTGCTATTAGACTTGACAATTACCAACATGCATATCAGTGCTGGGTGTTAACGTGTTCCAGGTCTGTTCATCTGTTCATACACATCAACATCATTACTCAAATGTATCTTCTGAAGTGTGTACACTCTGGGATGTACCTACAATGGCTGGCGTGATGTACAAAGTTTGTATTAATGGGCTCATAATTCTGTAGCTCAAACTATACTATATTCACATGAAAAATAATTCCATGCTCAGGAAACATATTTAACTTGATGTAGCAGTGGACATGCAACATGTCCACAAGCTGACCTGTACACATTATACCATGTCAAGGAGCCCTGATCATTTTGAGTTTTGGATCAGATCATGCACAATACATCACATATGTGTCTTTCCATTGTTCCTTAATGACATATCAAATTGAACGTGTCATGAGTATCCACAGACACAGCTTACGTCAAATCATTGATTTGTGGTGACACAGTTGATACCATGGGGGCAAACATCATATGGTGATGGTAGTACATTCTAGTTTATTTACAATAAGTTTGTATGTTTGTTTGTGTCACTAGTTCATGTCAGAATGCCACATCACTTTGCAAATGATAATCAACAACAGATGTGGCATGTTCAGTGGAACAAACTTATCATCATGTACAACAGTCTACAATAGAAATTGCCTGCAGCATATCTGGCACCCTTGCACAATAATGTCAGGGCACAGAAATGTTTGTGATGCTGTGTGATCAGCTCTATGTTATGGCAATGACATCATCAATATCATGGACTCTTTGCTTGTACATAGATAGGGTGTTGTGAGTCATATGAGGTGTTGCATCATCTAGTTAGGAAGGGCAATGCTGTCCTCCATCATCACATTATGCTGATGTGCATAACTCTTGACTTGAAACAACATCATCGCACCAGAGGTGCGGTTCATGTGATGCACATCCAGACTGTGTACAACGATATACAGGGCCTGTGGCATGACTTTAATATGTCAACACATACAATCCAAAGGTTGGGGTGATGCACTCACCAGTGGCATGTGGGTCCATGAATGCATCCACATCTCCTTGTGTGATCAAGTGTCTTCCAGCTGTAGAAAATGTATGGAAAGTACAATTAATGTCATTGACATCACATTTTACAAGACTCACGTACATCATTGATGGCTTCATGATACAATTTCATTCACTGTAATAGTCAGGTGTGGTGCCATGTTAAATACATGTTGCAATCTGATGAGCTTGTCTTACCCACAACACAAGTCAATTTCACCCTGGTGGCCTAATGGACATCCCTGCCATGATCTGAGTGACGTAACATACTACAACCTGTCCCACAGCTTCATGATTGACAAATTTGCTCTCAAACCTCAATAGACGTATTGTTTGTTGGTCAAATCAGTTTTTCCACTACGCACAGGTGTATCACAACCTTTGACATGTTAGTGACCCACATTGTGTATTTCACTGAGATTGACAGCCAGTTGATCATGTGAAGTGTACCAATATCGTAGGGGTGGCAAAGTATATCATGACAGGCATGTATTTTTGCCATATGGCAATTTCCATGAGGGGTGCATATATGTTGTGCTCAACCTAATTAGTGTTCTGTGCATTCCTCCTCTGATGTGATACAAAGTTGGTCATGTACTTACCACATTTCCTGCTGACAATGAGTCCAAGGTGATCCATTAGCTCCCCCTCACGGCCCATGCAGTCCTGCCACTGGTGCTTCCACTGCTGGACAGTCCTGTCCACACTAAACATATTGAGCATTTTCTCCCGGATGCGCACCCACCTCACTTTTCAGACTTTCACATTGTATCCCTGTAGGATACGTCCCCCAGTCTCTACCATCTTTGGCAGGTAAAATATTTCAAGCCGGAGGAAGGCCCCCAAGGCCCCCTCTGTCATCCTGCCCTCCCTACCCTGACCCAATATCCCCAAATACAATGTTGACCCCAGGCACACAAAAAAACACCCATAAATAACCGCTAATAGCTATGGAAAATTACAAAGATACCCCTGAGACGTACACCCGACAATACAATCAGACAGTCACAAAAAACACGTATGGACAGAGACACAGGACTAAACAAGGACAGTATGGACAGTACACTATACACAGAACACTCTCCAAAACACCAACACCAGCAGACACCTTCCAACACCTCCACAACTCACAAAAGACACTAACAGTGTGGCTGAAAGAGAAAGTGAAAGTGTACAGTACTCCTCCACGGAACAGGATGCAGACGGACATCATTTCCTGAAAGTTTGCGGCCTGTTTTCATGGTTTGCGATGAAATTACACACGCCTAGGGGTAAGCGGGAAGATTTCAAGTGTATATATGAATTTTGCGAGTATTTTCCATGCCGGATATGAAAAATATTACCGCAAACATGGATTTGCCTAGATTTTTTTAACGCTTATGGATACTTGATCAGTATATGTACCATTTCATCTGATTTGTCTAGACTAAAAACACAATATGTATTTGTGATGTGATCTGTGTGTTGTACTTTTGTGTAGTCTATCTGAACTATACGGGTATGAGTGATCCTGAGCTATTAGCAGGTGCTAGTTACTCACATTGATGTCTGTTCATGACTGGTCATGTGTGTACGTAAACACATGCCACAGTGTCACACATTAGGGTTAGCATTGGTGGTATGTGTCACTACATGTGAGCCTCTTACATCACACATTGCTGTGAAGTCTGTGCCAGTTAGATGATCTTGCTACACAAGTGTACTTGACCAACAGGCAGTCACTACTTGTTTATGATATTTGCAAAGTAACATGCAATGCACAGCTATGACTGCACATTTACATTTGAGTATATGAATAGCTGGAGGCACAGAGGGGCACATTGATGACAGTCTGTGCTAAGGCACTCATGGCTTCATTTTCACAAGATATGTCTATGCATTTCATGCAGTGCTATGCATGACATGGTCTATGACCGATGTGCAATGACCATCTCCATTGTCAACATTACAAAAAATGCTAAACAAGGCGTTACATGGTGTAAGTATGTTCTTGTGCAAGCAACATCACAAGATAAGTCTAGCATGTCAGCAATGAGCAAATATTAGCTGGTATGGAAAATTATTTTATGGCTGGACTGATACCATTGTAAGTACATTTTGGTATTGTGCCTTCACATAATATTAATAACCTATGGGCTACAAGATCTTACAGGCACAGCTCAGATAATGCATAGTTAAATGTGTGTGACAGATGCAAAATGGAGCGGAAACTTCAAAATTATGCATAGCTCAACAGGCCCCACTCAGCCTTGTACAAGCATGTTGAAGAACCAGATTCACATGTGAACATGTCATTGTTACTTTGGAATAGCAAAGCTGCACTTTGCATGTCACAATCCTTGCAACAGCAAAACCAACGATGCCTGTGAGCACAAGCAGTCCGCATGTCCTGGAGATCCTGCTGTGCCTTTGTATGAGACCCAGGTGTCTAGACACAGATACTGCTGAATTACAGCAGACTGACATAGATGACAATGCCTGCATTGTGTGTGATATGGTGGACCCGGTTTCTTAACATAATTCAAGTACTAAGCACTTGACCTCCGTGCACAATAGCCTGTTTGCTGTTGCTATATTTGCGTTACACACATTACTCAAAATTATCCAATAATCAATCCGTGATATGATATTGAAATACCTCGAAAATATACACCATAAAACATTAACTTATATTCAAGATTCACAGTAAACATTTAATCTGTTTTTTCACAAATAAACGTTCTACAGAACAACATATTTCTTTATGGAATTCAATCCATGAAATTGTTCATTTTGATGCCCGCCCAATGCATTTCGGGCCACACTGGCCCTACTTCAGGGGCTAGTATCTGTAAACAATATAAACAATGTTCTCATTTAATATAACGTGCAGGAAAACATTATATTTGAATATACAACAATTCTAAATCTATTACAAAAATTATTAGAGTAATACATTAGAAAAAAGCACATATGACAACCATTTCTATGTTACTGCCTTAGTTTATAGATAAGATTCTTAAAAGAAAACAGAGAAAAGAGGAAAATCCACCATTAACCAAAAATCAAACCAGTGAAAAAAGACCGTAGGAATCACAGAAATAGCCTTCACCAAAACGAATCCTCTAATATCTACACAACCACATGCGTGATCAAACTCACTCAGGTGTATGTACCTGATTTCAATCCATAAAGCTCTAAATCCTAAAAAAAAAATTTTATATACCGGTGTCAGAAACCAAGATGTCATACTCGTTTCTTTCGATATAAACAATAAGGAAACATAAACTAACCTCCTAATGTTAGTCCGAACCATAAACACAAATAATCATGTCGAATTCAAAGTCCCATGGCCTCCAGTACCTGAAATCACCGTAAATAATTGTTAAAATCCCTAAATCAAAAACCTCGTTGTTAAGAATCCAAACATTTTCTACACTTAAACCACCCGGTTTCTTGCCATTCTTGTGTGAGCAATGAACATTACCTGATGGCAAGCCTTGTCATGTTATTGTTTTAACATCGCTGACATGAGAAGTATGCATGGTGCAACTTGTTGTGTTGATCATTGAAGGTGCTACTGTTAATGTACAAAGGTTAGTGTGCATTGCAGGACACACACCAAGAGGACACTGGTGTAACAGGGTAGACATCCTATCTCTTTGAATGGTCTCTCAACATCATTAAGCATAAGTAGGTTGCGCTGTCTGTCACTGTCGAGGATGAGGCCCATCTACTCTATAAGACTTATGATGCAGGGGACATGTGAGTAGGCAAATAAGAGTGTCCACTTGTGTCCCCTGTATCAGTAGTTTAAAATGCATAGTTTGCATACTATGCTGTACCCTGGATTGTGTTATCTGGACTCACCAAGGATTATGCTGGCTGAGTCAGTGAGTCAGAGAGGGAAACAGCGTTTACAACGCTGTCATTACATCGCAGTACTATTACAACGACTTGCTGTAGGGGTCGCTGAGGTATTGGAAATAAATTCCAACACCTTCGCTACTGTTCCCTACTGTTGCGCAAACTGGAGTAGGAATAGTAAATAATACTATTCCTAAGTCCAGCGCGCCCCCTACTGCAAGTTGTTGTAATGACTTGCGATGTAAATGCATTGCGTACTAACAACGCGGTCGTTGTAACGACCGCGTTGTAAAAGCACACAATGTAATACATTGTGTTGTGATGTGCTATATTCGTCAGAGAGGGTGTTGTGTATTGAGGCCTGCTGTCATATTGAATTTTTGGAAATGATTGGGTATGAAGCAGATGAGGCCCAGGGTTTGTATCTGCACATTATCCAGAAAAAGACTGCTTGTACCTAACAGTTTTCCATGGACAATATGGGACGTGTGATCTGCTTGCCACTGTTACCATTCATGAGGCAAACATGTGGTTCAGCCTATCATCAACACATGTTAGGGAGCACTTTGGTGTATGTTGGATTTCCATGGATGCTATTGGGACAGATATTTCTGTCAGGCATACTCCTGACTGTGGTGGAGTGTCTTGGTGTCCACACTGTACTGTTACATGAACCATACATGATAGCTGGCCAGCTTGCACAATACCATTTCATGATGAGAATGTGTACATTGCTTGAGAGATGCAACATTGTGTGATATTAACATTTCTTCTTAGAAGCATGCTTGTCTATGTGTTCAACTGCGCCTGCAGATGTGTTGCTATTTAGCTTGTTGTAGTTGTGCTGAAGAGCAAACGTACACACATCATACAATTGACATATGTGAACGTGTAGCCATCATTCAGATCTAGGTGTTGCACCTTCTGGGGGCTATGATGAATCATTTCATGACCGTATGCCCCAAAACAATGTCCATTCCTGTTGTCATATGTTGCATGTTGTTCGGATGTTAGTGCTGTACTGATTCTATTTCCTATAGCCCTTCACTTATTTGTATGTATGTACTCTTTTTTGGGTGTATGAACACACAGCTAGAGTTATTGGATGAGGATGTAGCCCATTCTACCCCTTCATTGCCATGAGGCAATCTTGTTGTGGTGCATGTGACATAGACAATCCATTGACATTGCCTTGGCAGGTACATGGTCCTACATACATGTTGTGTGCTTCTGTCTTGCCATTTGTCCCATGTCTAGCATGTGTGTCATTGTTTGTGCTTATGTGACTATAGCATTGACAGATCATTGCTGTGTTGCAGAATGATACATGCACAGTGAATGATGCATGTCATGTGACTATTGATCATTACTATGGCACATGTGTCAGCTTTTGAGTTATTCACAATTACAGTTGTTGTTTCACTGTGTGTGCTTGGTATTTGAGGCATTCACAGAACTGTATTGACACACCAGTTATTGTATCTGTACTATCATCTGTATCTTCATACTCCACACCCAGAAGTGGATGCAGTACAGATCTGCAATATATATTTGATACTGTTGTCACTCACCTTTATTCCTGTGCCATTGGATTCACAGATATGTTTGATTACACATATTATGATGGTTTCTAGCTATGTGGGCACAGCCACAATGACGCATCAGACAAACAGTGTTTGTTGTACTACACTCTTGTATATCATCAGACATGTATGTGCTCCTGGGATGACACAACACACACATATTGATTGTCACTAAGGGACCATACACATTAATTTGCTCATATGCCGAATATGTTGTTCCAACCCCAATCTTTATTTGATTGATGTTCTGTACACTGATATATTTGATAGCTGTGTGGCACAGTTTTTTAATTACCTTTCACTTAACAGATATATGAACTTCTGAAGATATATCTCAAGCATACAAGACTTTTGTGTAGTGATATTGTATTTTACTAAGTAACATTCGCTGGGTTTTTTAAAGAAAAAGTCATGTGATGGGATATATGTTTATTGTGATTATGTAAAAAAAATTCTGATGATTTGATCCCTTCTTGCTGTTCCAGCAGCAGAAGCTGTGGTCTGTCTAGCATCTGCCTCTTTGTCCTGACCATCCTCTGGATTGTCCTGCTCCTCCTAGTCTTCATACAATGGCGTGTTTGTGTGTACACAAATATTGTGCAGAATGCAACGTGCCATTATGATCTTGCAAATAAGTTCAGGACTGTACAGGAGTCTGCCCCCCGATATAGCTAGGCACCGGAACCTGGATTTGAGGATTCAAAAGGTCTGTTCAACAATGGCCCTTGTGTGTCCCAGTGCAACAGTGTAGTCTCTCTGGGCCTGTGTGTGAGTCACTTTGATAGGCGTCATCAGCCATGGCAGGAGTGCATATCCTTGATCACCTGAAACAGATTATGGAGAGATGTGTCCATTAGTATTTGTGCCTGCTGTGTTTGCAGAGTGCCTTTTTAGGTGGGTGTGTATTGTGCAACTTTGTACTTTCTGGTTTGTCATGTGGAGGTTCAGACAATTAACCAGTGTTAGACCTGTCAGCCCTAGGGTGGTCTTACCCTGTTTTTTTCCCTTTCTGCGCCTCATTTTTGCCACCATATTTTTACTGGACCTAGGTCTCCGGGCGCCTTGCCACTGCTGGTCAGTGCTGAGGTGCAGGTGCTCTCTCACCAAAGATGGCTGCCACAGGCCCCTGCTACTGCAGAGGGCCTTCCACACATACACGCTAGTAGCCAGAGTCAGGCTGGGACAAGGGATACAGTAGCCATCCCGTCTCCGCCTCTGGGCCCCATAGCTAGGTAGGTGGAAGGTTCCAGAACCTTCCGGGCTGTGGGAGGAGTTACACTTTGCCGCCTTTGGGAGGGTCACCTGACCTAGGGGTATAAGAGGCTTGGAGGGAAAACCTGGAGTTAGTTAGGTTGAGGCACCGCTGAACCTGGGAGAACCTGCGCTGGAGTACAGACTTTAGGGCCTAGGGGGAGACCTACACTACTGCCGCTGACAGGGTCAAGGCCCTGCTGCCGTAAGATAGATGAGGAACACCCACCACCCACTGATCTTGCCCAGTGTGAGGGGACCCAGGGAACCATCGCCAGCGTGCCAGGAGGAACATCCAACCCTCCAAGAATCACCAACTCACAAACCCCCCCCTGTTCATCAAAAGACTTTGCTGAATCCATGACCGGCAGGACCTGAAGTGAAAACCATTGAGAGGGGATCAGGAGGCGAAGCGCTGCGTCCTAAGCGCTAGGCCTCCACCCCCTATCTACCTATACAGACAGCTGGACTGTCCCCCTAGAACCATCCCTTCACAGCCTGAGCATAAGGCTGTCAGCGCGCCTGCGCTGCAACCCCCAAGTGCGGAGAGAACTTGACCCCCCCTCGGTCACTGACCTGGTGACCGGATCACCGCCGCGGCCGCCGCCGCTGGAAGAAGGGAACTGAGGCCGGGGGATCTCTCCCCTATTCATAGTAGTGGTGAGGGGCGCCGTCCGCGCCCTCACCGAAATCACCACAAGTCACCGCCGGGCCCGAGACCCCTGCCGCTGCCAGCGCGGCCAAGAATACCGCCGCCGCAGCCCCGTGGGCCGCGTGAAGTGAATTGAGGCCTGCTGCGGCCTCCCGGCCCGTGGACGCTGTCGCCGAGGGGCCGGGGACGCTGACCGCGTCACAGGTCGCGCCCCCGAAAAGGCCGCGACGGGATTGGCCCGCCAAAGCCAATCGCCGGAGAAGAGGGCGTCGCCTGGCAACCACCAGAAGCCGCGACGTGATTGGCCCAGCAGAGCCGAACATCGACGTCAGAGGGGCTCCACTGTCATCGGGAGCCCCCGGAGGAAGAGAAGGCCGCGACGCGATTGGCTCAGCCGGAGCCAATCGGGAGGACGTCCCCGGGGCTCCACTGCCAACGGGAGCCCCGCGAAGCATCGCCGCCGCGCCCGGATTGGGAGCCGTGAAGAGCCCGCCTCCGCCCAGCACGCCGGGAGGTAAGGAAGGACCTCCTCACCTCTCGGGACGCCGGAGCCGACTGGCAGGACCGCCGGCTCCCGCACCAAGTCCCCACTCACTCCCTGGACTCCACGGGGGCCGGAGGAGGAGCATTCCGGCCCCCCAACGAAGGGAACAACATCGCGAGAGGCTCCATAGCCTCGAGCAAGCAATCAGCACCGGCCGGAGGGCCGCAAGACTCGCGCCGGGCCCCGCCCCCACCACAGAGGGCCGGGCCAGAGAGGAGTCCGCCGTAAGGCCCCACAGCCAGCAAGAACACCGCAGGTGAGCCCAGGAGGCCCCTAGGGCTCTAGGTTAAGCCCCTGGGGGCCGGGGGCCACCCTTGAGGAGGGATCACGGAGGGAGGGGGCCTTTAATGACTTTGGGATTACAGGCCAGGCACATCCTATGACCCTAGCCTCCCCGGGGAGATAAAGAAGTTCCCCCCTTTTGGAAGCCCCCAGCTGCTGGACTTGTTGAGGGGTTCCCGGTAGGATTCCCTCCCGCCTAGTGTATCATAGGCTGTATAGAGTACCTAGGCCTACTGTATATATGTTGATGTATAAACCGTGTTGCGCCTGTTCTAGGCCCTAGTTGGTAAAGAGCACCCGAATGAGCAGTGGTGCTGTGATTTTAATGCGGCCTTTTAGTGGCCAGAATTGTGAAGGGTCTTTTTAAATGAACGCGCACTAGTTACCCGAATGTATAATTTGAATAATTGAATGCCATCTTGATTAAGATAAAGGAACCTGATTTTTACTTATCTAAGCCTGGTGTGGTGTCCGGTTATTGCTTCGCATTTCTGAGTTAAAGTGAGAGTGTGCTGCACAACTGCCTTACACATTGCCTTCGCGTGCCTTTCCCCGCTTTGCGCCATGCTACCGTAAAGGTCTCGGTAACCCCGTTTCCAACATTGGTGTTCAGCGGTGGGATAAGGACTGGTATTTGTGCAGCACCCTACAGTGACTCAGTGTGCGCCGCAATTGGACACCTAGGAAAATAATAAGTAGGAGGAATTCTATTGTAAATTGCCGGTTGTATTAGTCCTGTGTTAGACCTGCTGCCTTCCATTTAGGACCCCTTCCTTAAGTTGTCTGGGACCCCACCTAGGAGGATGGAGTTTGAGCTAGCCGACCTAGAGAGGTACACGGTGAGCCAGCTCAAGGAGTTCTGCCTAGAGAGGGGGTGGCCGTCAAGCGAGGTGCCAAGAAGGAGGTACTTCAGAAGGCTTTGAGGGCATGGGTCATGGCCCACCCGGAGGGAAGAGGGGAGGAGGAGCAGAGGGAGACAGACGACCCAGGAGAACTGAGCCTACTGAACATTGACGTCAGCGAGAATGTGTTGCCAGGAAGACGTTCCAGGGCAGGCAGTAGTGCGTCAGGGGGGAGTGTGTCAGCAGAGGAATTCGAGGACAGAAGGCAGCAAAGGCAATTGACATTAGAATTGGCTAAGATGGAGAGGGAAAGAGAACAGGCAAGGCTAGCCATGGAGGAAAGAAGGCTCGTACATGAGCTTAGCCTGAAAGAACTGGAGCTCCGAGCCTTGCAAATGGAAATGGAAGGAAAAGGAAATGGTGGCAGCGTACCTACTGGGGTTCCACAGGAGCCCAAATTTTACCTACCCAGGGAGGTGATGGCCAGCTTTAGTGTGGGTGATGACATAGACAAGTGGTTGACGGCGTACGAGGTAGCTTTGGTGGCCCATAGAGTTCCTGAGAGCTACTGGGGAGGAGGACTTTATAGATACATACCTCCACTAGTCAGGGACACACTGCTAACCTTAGAAAAGGGGGATCGAACCAACTACCCTATCATGAGGGAGGCCCTGCTCAGGAAGTTTGGCCTCACCCCTGAGAAGTACCGCCAAAAGTTTCGCAACAGCCACAAGCTCACCACACAAAACTGGGTAGATTTTTATGATTATGCCCGGAAGGCATTAGAGGGTTGGGTGCGTGGCAGCGAGGTTGACAATTACACTGGGCTGTACGACCTGTTTTTAAGAGAGCACCTCCTCGAGAAATGTTTTCCGGAGCTGCGCCAGTACTTGGTGGACCGCAAGCTGACCAACCCAAGGGAGCTTGCAGAGGAGGCAGACACGTGGGTCAGCACTCGGGTGTCCCACAAGGGAGCCGGGGCGGATCCCCCGAAGGGTGGACAGGTGTTCCCCCAGAAGAAAGAGGGGGGAGATAAAAAGAGGGAGTTCATTAAAGGTCCCCAAAATAGACCGCCTGGGAGAGGGGTAGGTTTCCCATCCCAATCTGGATACCAGAAACCCACTTACCCTGACAGGAGTCAGCAGCCCAGAACTGTCCGGTGCTACGAGTGCGGGGAGGTTGGACACTACAAGGGGGATGCCCAGTGTCGCAAGAGAGCCCCAGCCCCCACAGGAGGTAAGACCCCCGGGGTGGCCAGTGTAGCGCTTGGGGAGGAGTTGTCCCTAGGTAGGGGAGGTGAGTGGACAGGCTTGACCTTAGTTTCCCTGGGGGATAGGGAGATCATCCCAAGGGTGCAGGTACCCGAGAACACTGCCAAGTATCGGCAGAGGGTCCTGGTGAACGGGGAGGAGGTGGAGGCTCTGAGGGACACAGGTGCCAGTATGACAATGGTGAAACGTCAGCTGGTGTCCCCAGAGCAGGTGATTCCTGAGGAGTTCCACCCGGTTGTGATGGCAGATAATAGCCTGGGTCATTACCCCGTGGCCCAAGTTCCCTTTGAGTGGGGAGGAGTGTCAGGTCTGATGAAGGTTGCGGTGAGCCCTGCCATGCCGGTTGACTGTCTGCTGGGCAACGACTTAGAACACACTGCCTGGAGAGAGGTAGAGTTCAATGCCCATGCTGAGATGTTGGGGTTACCAGGATGGACTTGCGTTGTCACGCGGTCCATGGCTGCCCGACAAGGAACTCAGCCCGGGTTGGAGCCTGAAAGAAGGGCCCAGCCCACTGCTGGACGAGGAGATGTCCGGGAGGAAACACCCGGTGAGATGGATGGGGAGCCCGCGGAGGTGGCCCCGGAGTCCGCTGAGGTGGTTGGTTTTCCCGTGGGGGACCTGCCGACCCCTGCAGAGTGGCAGGTGGAAGGAGGGCCTACCCGGGAAGAATTTTGCCGGGCACAGAGGGAGTGCCCTACGCTTGTTGGCATACGGCAACAGGCCGACGCCCAAGCAGCTGGAACAGAGACTGGTAATTACCATGTCTACTGGGAGGATGGTCTCCTCTACAGTGAGCCTAAGGCTCCGGTGCATGGGTCCTCAAGGGCCGTGGTGGTCCCCCAATGCCACCGAGCCTTTCTGCTAGAGTTGGCGCATGAGATACCACTAGCAGGACACCTGGGCCAGGACAAGACGTTTGCGCGCTTGGTCCCACATTTTTACTGGCCCAGGATGCGCGTCACTTCTGACACTTATTGCAAGACCTGCACCACTTGCCAAGCAAGCGGCAAGACAGGGACTAAGGTGAAGGTCCCTCTAGAACCTCTCCCAGTGGTCGATACCCCTTTTGAGCGAGTGGGGATTGACATTGTCGGGCCGTTGGATCCGCCGACTTCAGCTGGGCATAGGTTCATTTTGGTGCTAGTAGACCACGCCACCCGGTACCCAGAGGCAATCCCTCTGAGGACCATCACAGCACCGGTGGTGGCGCGGGCCCTCATGGGGATTTTTACCCGAGTGGGATTCCCCAAGGTCGTGGTGTCAGATAGGGGCACGAATTTCATGTCGGCCTACATGCAGGCCATGTGGAAGGAGTGTGGAGTGACCTACCGGTTCTCCACTCCTTACCACCCCCAGACGAACGGGCTCGTGGAGCGCTTCAACAAAACCTTGAAGGGGATGATCAGGAGCCTACCCGAGGACTTGAGAAGAAAGTGGGACGTCCTCTTACCCTGTCTGCTCTTCTCCTACCGAGAGGTGCCGCAGAAGGGGTCGGTTTCAGCCCCTTTGAGCTGCTCTATGGCCACCCCGTTCGGGGGCCCCTCAGTCTTGTCAAAGAGGGGTGGGAGAAGTCTTCCTCGAAGCTTCCCCGTGATGTGGTCAGCTATATGCTGGCGTTCCGCAGCCAAGTGGCCAAGCTGTGGAAGGAGGCCTCGGACAACTTAGAGGCGAGTCAGGCCGTCATGAAGCAATGGTATGACCGGAACGCGCGGACGGTAGAGTTAGACGCTGGACAGAAGGTGTGGGTCATGGAGCCAGGAGAGCTTAGCGCCCTCCAGGACCGATGGACTGGGCCGTTTGAGATCTTAGAACGAAAAGGCCAGACCACGTATGTCGTCGACATGAAGACCCCCGTCAACCCCACCGGGTGCTCCACGTCAACCGCCTGAAGCCACACCAGGAGCGTTCCGAGCTCACTCTCTTGATGATAACGGATGGAAGTGAGGAGGAGGAGAGTGAGCCTCTGCCAGACCTTCTGGCGGTCCACGAGAAGGATGGTTCGGTAGAGGGAGTAGTCCTCGCCCCATCCTTGACCCCAGAGCAACAGAGGGACTGCCGCCAGGTCTTGGGGCAGTACGCCTCGTTGTTTTCTCTCACGCCTGGAATCACGCACCTGTGTACCCATGATGTGGACACAGGGGACAGTCCGCCAGTGAAGAACAAGTCCTACCGGCTGTCCGATAAGGTCAAGGCTAGTATCCAGAGTGAGGTGGTAAAGATGCTAGAACTGGGGGTGATTGAGCCTTCCAGTAGCCCTTGGGCTAGTCCGGTAGTGTTGGTGCCGAAAGCGGCCCCCGGGCACCACACCAGAACTTCGGTTCTGTGTGGATTATCGTGGACTCAACTCGGTCACCAAGACCGACGCTCACCCGATCCCTCGGGCGGATGAGCTCATTGACCGGCTGGGAGCAGCCCGGTATTTGAGTACCATTGATTTAACATCAGGATATTGGCAGATCGCCATGGCGGAAGGAGCAAGGGAGAAGACTGCGTTCTCCACCCCCGAGGGCCACTTTCAATTCCAGGTGATGCCCTTCAGGTTGAAAAATGCTCCCGCCACTTTCCAGCGGTTGGTGAACCAGGTGCTGTCTGGCCTAGAGGCCTTCTCTGCTGCCTACCTGGATGACATAGCTGTCTTCAGTAGCAGCTGGGAGGACCATCTGCAGCATCTCCAGGAGGTGCTGCAGGCTTTGCAAAGGGCTGGTCTAACCATCAAGGCCAGCAAGTGCCAGATTGGACAGGGATCTGTCGTGTACCTGGGACATCTGGTGGGCGGAGGTAAGGTGCAACCCCTCCAAGCCAAGATTGAGACCATCATGGCCTGGGAGCCCCCCAAGACCCAAACAGAGGTCCGAGCTTTTCTCGGCCTCACGGGATACTACCGCCGGTTCGTCAAGGGATATGGAACCATCGTGGGCCCATTGACGGAATTGACTTCCAAGAAACAGCCACGCAGAGTAATCTGGACGGCTGCCTGCCAAGATGCCTTTGAGACTCTTAAACGTGCCATGTGCACCGCACCGGTGCTCAGGACCCCAGACTTCGGACGGGAGTTTATCGTGCAGACAGACGCTTCTGAGCATGGCATAGGAGCTGTGCTCTCGCAGCTGAATGACGATGGCCAAGACCAGCCAGTGGCCTTTATCTCCCGACGACTACTCCCCCGGGAACAGCGGTGGAGTACCATCGAGCAGGAAGCCTTTGCTGTGGTTTGGGCGGTGAAGAAGTTGAGGCCATACCTTTTTGGTTGTCACTTCTTGGTCCAGACCGACCACAGACCCCTTCGCTGGCTCATGCAGATGAGAGGCGAAAATCCCAAATTGTTGAGGTGGTCCATTTCCCTCCAGGGGATGGACTTTCGGGTGGAACATCGACCCGGTGTAGACCACGCCAACGCTGACGGTCTCTCCCGGTTTTTCCGCCTTAGTGAAGAGAACTCCCTAGAGGTTGGGAAGCTCTCCCCTCTTTCGGCTGGGGGGACGTGTGTTAGACCTGTCAGCCCTAGGGTGGTCTTACCCTGTTTTTTTCCCTTTCTGCGCCTCATTTTTGCCACCATATTTTTACTGGACCTAGGTCTCCGGGCGCCTTGCCACTGCTGGTCAGTGCTGAGGTGCAGGTGCTCTCTCACCAAAGATGGCTGCCACAGGCCCCTGCTACTGCAGAGGGCCTTCCACACATACACGCTAGTAGCCAGAGTCAGGCTGGGACAAGGGATACAGTAGCCATCCCGTCTCCGCCTCTGGGCCCCATAGCTAGGTAGGTGGAAGGTTCCAGAACCTTCCGGGCTGTGGGAGGAGTTACACTTTGCCGCCTTTGGGAGGGTCACCTGACCTAGGGGTATAAGAGGCTTGGAGGGAAAACCTGGAGTTAGTTAGGTTGAGGCACCGCTGAACCTGGGAGAACCTGCGCTGGAGTACAGACTTTAGGGCCTAGGGGGAGACCTACACTACTGCCGCTGACAGGGTCAAGGCCCTGCTGCCGTAAGATAGATGAGGAACACCCACCACCCACTGATCTTGCCCAGTGTGAGGGGACCCAGGGAACCATCGCCAGCGTGCCAGGAGGAACATCCAACCCTCCAAGAATCACCAACTCACAACCCCCCCCTGTTCATCAAAAGACTTTGCTGAATCCATGACCGGCAGGACCTGAAGTGAAAACCATTGAGAGGGGATCAGGAGGCGAAGCGCTGCGTCCTAAGCGCTAGGCCTCCACCCCCTATCTACCTATACAGACAGCTGGACTGTCCCCTAGAACCATCCCTTCACAGCCTGAGCATAAGGCTGTCAGCGCGCCTGCGCTGCAACCCCCAAGTGCGGAGAGAACTTGACCCCCCCCTCGGTCACTGACCTGGTGACCGGATCACCGCCGCGGCCGCCGCCGCTGGAAGAAGGGAACTGAGGCCGGGGGATCTCTCCCCTATTCATAGTAGTGGTGAGGGGCGCCGTCCGCGCCCTCACCGAAATCACCACAAGTCACCGCCGGGCCCGAGACCCCTGCCGCTGCCAGCGCGGCCAAGAATACCGCCGCCGCAGCCCCGTGGGCCGCGTGAAGTGAATTGAGGCCTGCTGCGGCCTCCCGGCCCGTGGACGCTGTCGCCGAGGGGCCGGGGACGCTGACCGCGTCACAGGTCGCGCCCCGAAAAGGCCGCGACGGGATTGGCCCGCCAAAGCCAATCGCCGGAGAAGAGGGCGTCGCCTGGCAACCACCAGAAGCCGCGACGTGATTGGCCCAGCAGAGCCGAACATCGACGTCAGAGGGGCTCCACTGTCATCGGGAGCCCCCGGAGGAAGAGAAGGCCGCGACGCGATTGGCTCAGCCGGAGCCAATCGGGAGGACGTCCCCGGGGCTCCACTGCCAACGGGAGCCCCGCGAAGAATCGCCGCTGCGCCCGGATTGGGCGCCGTGAAGAGCCCGCCTCCGCCCAGCACGCCGGGAGGTAAGGAAGGACCTCCTCACCTCTCGGGACGCCGGAGCCGACTGGCAGGACCGCCGGCTCCCGCACCAAGTCCCCACTCACTCCCTGGACTCCACGGGGGCCGGAGGAGGAGCATACCGGCCCCCCAACGAAGGGAACAACATCGCGAGAGGCTCCATAGCCTCGAGCAAGCAATCAGCACCGGCCGGAGGGCCGCAAGACTCGCGCCGGGCCCCGCCCCCACCACAGAGGGCCAGGCCAGAGAGGAGTCCGCCGTAAGGCCCCACAGCCAGCAAGAACACCGCAGGTGAGCCCAGGAGGCCCCTAGGGCTCTAGGTTAAGCCCCTGGGGGCCGGGGGCCACCCTTGAGGAGGGATCACGGAGGGAGGGGGCCTTTAATGACTTTGGGATTACAGGCCAGGCACATCCTATGACCCTAGCCTCCCCGGGGAGATAAAGAAGTTCCCCCCTTTTGGAAGCCCCCAGCTGCTGGACTTGTTGAGGGGTTCCCGGTAGGATTCCCTCCCGCCTAGTGTATCATAGGCTGTATAGAGTACCTAGGCCTACTGTATATATGTTGATGTATAAACCGTGTTGCGCCTGTTCTAGGCCCTAGTTGGTAAAGAGCACCCGAATGAGCAGTGGTGCTGTGATTTTAATGCGGCCTTTTAGTGGCCAGAATTGTGAAGGGTCTTTTTAAATGAACGCGCACTAGTTACCCGAATGTATAATTTGAATAATTGAATGCCATCTTGATTAAGATAAAGGAACCTGATTTTTACTTATCTAAGCCTGGTGTGGTGTCCGGTTATTGCTTCGCATTTCTGAGTTAAAGTGAGAGTGTGCTGCACAACTGCCTTACACATTGCCTTCGCGTGCCTTTCCCCGCTTTGCGCCATGCTACCGTAAAGGTCTCGGTAACCCCGTTTCCAACAACCAGCATCACTGAAATTAACTTGCCTATACTTGACAGCCTACACATCACCATGTTGTCATTTACTGGGTCCTGTGTATTACCTCCATGTTGTGACTGTCAGGATGTATGGGTCACTAAAAAAGAGAATATAGTGTCTTTACAGGCCTGTTGCACAAACTGAATGTCTCCTGTGCACATATTTTATAGAGTGCACCATTGGCACATGTGCCTGATTAAGTATCCACCTTGACTTTTTGATGATTACTATGTTGGGACATCATCTAGATACCTCATTGGGAGTGATTGTGCTGATGGCAGCTGAGAGCGAAAATCCTTGTCTGCTAAACGTTGAACTCATGTGGGCTCTTTATATCCATTTGCCCCCCAGGTGGGTCAGTGGCTAAGTGACAGCGGCACTGCTACCTGGTGCGCTTGACTTACTGGGACATGTGAAGACAACGTACATATGCATTGATGTCCTTGTGCATGAGTTGACTCTGCATGTGTGCATGTTGGGGTAATACCCATCAATTTTGCCATGTGTGTGTCTGCTCCCAATTGACACACATTATAATTTCTGATTTTGTGCATCAGATTGCTACATTTCACCAGGGGAGTCATATGGATGCACAGCATGTGGTGAGAATGTGATTTGGATTGTTTGTATGCTCTTCCTATGCATGCTCCATTCTGCAACGACACAGACTGATGTTTAAACAACTTTGGTGATTATTTGTGTGCAGTTGGTGCTCCCTTCATGCAGCATTACTTGCAAACCCATGATGCAGGTACAGCCACTGCATGGTGCATGGCTGACTATGTTTTTGCATGTCAGCTAATTGTGCACCATCACATGTGAGAGCAGGGTGATCTGTTATCTTGTTGTACATATGGCACGTGTTTATTTCAAGATGTATGTAGCACAGCAGAAGAATATGTTCTGTGTCATGTACTGCATTGATTATTTAAAATTTTTGTCTGAGGAATTCTGTAAAATCTATATTCTAAGGGTGCCATAGTGGTTTGTGTGACATTTTCTAGGCTACTCCCTTGTTGGGCTGTCTTGCATATGTCTTGATTATTTTGCATTGTGTGCTTGTGTATATTGTTGGGTCTTGTTCCAAGGTATGTTGTATTACATTGGCTACATGTGCATTCTCACATATTTGAGCTACATGCTTGCGTACTTGAGGTGTGTGGTGTGTTCAGTTTGTACTTACCAACAAGCAGTCCATTTCCATATGTGCCATTCTCAAACCTCTGGTTGATGATCGATTGGTGAAATATGTATGAGTCATGCACACTCCCAGGAAACTTAGCGACAACATTGATGAACAGGACCAGGTGGTCCACAGTTGCCTGAACATTCATTGAGTGTGTGTGCTTCCTGTTCCTGTATATATGTGCAGTGTTTGCAGGAGGCACAAGTAGAACATGGGTGTGGTCAATTGCCCCCAACACATGCGGAAACCCAGCAATGTCATAGAAGCCTTGCCTGTTGTCAAGTTGTTCCTGCGCAGTGTTGGGGAAGAGTAGGTGCTGCGGCGTCAGGCTGATAATGGCATCCGAGACAGTTGGGAGGAACCTGGAGAAGGATGACTGTGAGACTCCACCCACTCTGGCAGTAGTTGGTTGGAAGGTACCAGAGGCCAACATGTGCAGCACTGCAAGTAGCTTTGTCTGCTGAGGGATGTTCGTGCAGCACTGTGATGGTGCCTGCCGCCTTGGCGCTATCTGGGTGAGTATGCGCAGGATGGATGTCCTTTTTAGTCTGTAGAGGACTGTCACATCCTCTGGCCGGAGGTCTATCAGGGTGATGCGTTGGCGGTAGACCCGCTCTCTTCTGCGGCACTGCCTCTGTGGTGGTGCTGGTGGCGGTGGTGGTGTTGGTGGTTGTGGTCTTGGCGCTCCAAGCTACATGAGTAGTACCTCCATGGTGTCATTAGGTAAGCACATGTGGGTCTGGGTTAGTCTCCTTTATGTACAGGTGTGTATGCATCATTTTTTAGACCACCTTTTTCTGGTCTTAAAATCCATCCCCTAACTGGCCTTAGCGGCAGTTTTTTTTAATTATCGCCGGACCGAAAATTCATTGTAAATATCGCGAAGTATAAAAAGTCCCTTAGATCCATGTCTTCTGATAGTAAGGATAAGTGTTGTTTCACCTGTGATATTCGAGGTTTTTAGCCAATCAAGGCATAACTTCCCAACACTGTATGATGTCACCACCCCTGGATGTTCTCATTGTACATAGCGTTGGTCCGGCCTATGGATACTAAACCCTTCGGAAGTACCTCTGAATCTTGTCTGACATCTATTTGTGTCTGTAGGCCAAATTAACCATCCCTTCCAATTGGTGTCTGATGAACTATAATGTATGATGTCTTCTATTGTAGCCCCTCCATGTGTTGTTAAGTTCTGCCACCCCTCAAAGTGTGATGGTGAGGGAATCCGAGGTGTATTCAAATCCTTGTTCTTGGCTAATCCAAGACAGGAAGTCTGTTGCACAGTGTCATTCAGAAATATTATCTGCTGTGGAATGAGGCATGCTCGAAATAGTGCTTCTGTTCCCTGAACTTGCCATCCTTTGAATCCCAGACTGATTTCATGTCTATAGTGTCCTTCCATAAGTCGAAACCCTGTTCAGACAGTTGGGAAATGAAGGATGCAGAGTAAATCTGTTTGGTGTTTGTTAGAATATTTTTCTGTGCAGTTGTAGGTGCAACCTTAAAATAATATGAGGTTGGGTCAGAAGTGTTAAACCCTGAAAAATAAGAACATTTCTGGGCAAACGTTCTCGAACTACCTTTTGGTGGTGTCGGGCAATGTTCCCATTGATGGTATGTAAAAACATTACGTGGGATACTGGATTTGTGTAAAAAGTGATGACCATAATGTTATTAACAGTACATTGTGTCATAATCAGATGTGTCCTCTAACATTTCAATGCTTGAAAATGCAGTGGATTGTTCTAAATCAGACAACATATTATTTACAGTTTCAAACTCCCAATCGTCAGAAAATGTACTGGAGGTAATGATATCATTTAGAGAAATTTTAAATACATGAGGTATTTTCAAAGTTCTGTAGAACCAAATACATCATATAAAACTCTGTCCCAAACTATACCATCGGGAATTGGAACAGCTGTAATGTTCACGAAGGACAGGTCTCTTTGTTCACAATGAGATGACGTATGAGGTTTCAGGACCAAGTTCACATTTGATACTGCAGAGCGTTCTGGGAGATAGTTTCCATTCATGAGTAAGTAAAAGACTGTCAATAGGCCAATCTCAGTAGAAAAAACAATATTCCAGTTATTATCCAGAGCTGTAGCCAAGGTGATACTAGGTAAGTCTTTTTTAGAAAAATGTAGAAATCATGAAGTTGTTGTTTACGGGAAACTTGAGCTGGCGTTGTTTCAGGTTCACTGGGATCCAGAGAAGGTATCAAAATCTATAAAGTAGCCACTTGCAGTTCAATCTATTTTTGGTAGCTCAGCAGGTTTTGTTGAACTGGCAGACGTCTCTTGTAGAGGCATGTTTATGTAGATGTCGGTGGTAGGCCGAATTGATATTTGTCTTTCATTTGTGTTTTGATATTCTGTTTCAACAGGAAAGAGTTCCATTTCATTGTTGGAAAGTCCATTATTTTGTAATGGTGACTCTTCAAATATTATGAGTCTTTCTGTCTGAACTTCCTGTATGGTAGCGAGAGGAGAGCGTTGGCTTCCCAGGAGCCCACGAGGCCTACTATTCAGTATCGGCCACATAGTGTGGTTTGATCAGATCGATGGAGACAAATCTCTTTTCTTTTTTGCCGGCAAGAGGCGGAAGAAGTACTGTTCTTGTTCCTTCGCCAGCCAGGACAGGTACAAGCTTTCTGTATGATGGCCCAAATTCTTTCTTGTCCGCAATATTTTCTCTGACCAGATCCCCGACTTTAGGGATCCAGGCAGGTCTTGCCGTGACTGATTTGACTTCCCAGTGGTGGTGCATTTTACTTGCACGCTGCTTTGTAGTGCTCGGAATTCATTAAGATCCTGTAAAATAGCCAAGCGTTTATTGATGTCAAATGGTTTTTCATCTGCCACTGTGCTTTCACAATCGAGATCAGGCACCTACATTCTCATCCCAAATAGGACTTCATAAGGAGTGACACCTCCAGGGAACTTCTTGGCATATTGTTAAGAGCCCTCTGGACCCAGTATAAGTGATTGACCCAACTACCACCCAAACCTAATGCCCTTGCTGTTAAAGATTGCTTTAAGTCTCGGTTTTCCTCTCCATGACCAAATTTCCTTCGGGATGGTATGGAGAGGAGTACCGCAATGCAACACCCAAACTTCCCATGGCCTCCTTGTAAGCCCTAGAGCTAAAAGCGGGGCTGTGGTCGGAATGTAGTGCGCCAACTGCGTACGTCCCTATAAAGACTCACAAATCTTTTATAACAGTTTTAGCATCAGCCGAGCGCTGAGGCCATACCCATGGGAATCTAGAGCATGAATCCACTGCCACCAAGATATACTTGTAAGCCCAGTCTGATTGTAAGGGGCCGCAGTGGTCCAAAAGACACAAGCATGTGGTCTGTCCGATATCAATAATGGTGTCTGCGCTGGACATGCTACGGTGGAATCCTTCATCTGATGACAGATGTCGCACAAAATTCTTTGTCTGTTTAGTTAATCCTGGCCACCAATAGCGCTGTTTCAATAAAGAAACTGTAGAGGTAATCCCTGCGTGTGCAGAACCTAGACCCTTGACCCTCGTGTAGAGCTAGAATTAAACCTAATCTGCGATCTATGTTTGGTATTACTCTATCCACCACTCCTGGAATTTGAGCATACAGAACATTTTTTGCATCTAACTTGTAGTAGTACTTTAGTGAAAGCCTTTCAGTAAGGTTGTGCTGTTTTTATGTGAAGCAATGACAGCTACCATTATCTGTTCGTCTATTCTCGTTTTTGAACGAGTGTTTGCAGCTACGGCAGCAGTTTGTACTGCCCCTTTTGCGGCTTCATCGGCCAATGAATTGCCTTCAACGTGAATGCCATCACGTTGATGACTCAGCGTGTGTATCATGTGAGCTCTCTGTAGTTCGTTTTATAACTCAGCTACCTGTTCCCATAGCATTTTATGCTTAATTGTGCCACCTTTTGAGTCTTTAAACCCATTTTGACCCCATTAGTGTAGATATTAATTGTATGACTGGACACAGTAAAAAGAATCGCACACAATCAGTGTGGGGAATTCACGATCCGTATTTATTAGTGCCAGTAACAGGGCTTTTAGTTCTGCCAGCTGTGCCATGCAGTCTCCTAGAGACTGTGTCTCCGTACTGCTAGGATGGAACTTGCCTTCCTGCATACGACCCTTCACAATCACACATGTGGCGCTGTATTGTTGTTTACTACCTATGGCCAGTTGAGCAGAACCATCAGTGTAAATAATGTATTCATACTGATCTAGAGGCATTATTTCATTCAGGAGAGGTTATTCTTGTTCATATTGCAGAAATGCTTGTGTTTTTAGTGTAGAGTCAAATTTGTCATCTACATCTGTTGCAGTGAGAGAATTAGCCCATTGTATCCATCTTGGATGTAAAGCTTTAGCATTTGGAACGCTTGCCTTTGTAACAGCCTCTAAGGCTGGTACCGGAGTTACAACAATTATTCGTTTCCACTGATCCAATGCTCTCTCTCTCACCACAGCAGTCTGTACTGCTGTCAGAATTTTTTCCGTAGAAGCAAAACGCATTTCAGCATTTGTGTACAAGTGTGATTTGTATGCTATGGGTACTGTTTTGCCTTCATTGAAGGTTAGGTAAGTATAACCAGATTCACCCGCTATAACACTTATCACCAAATTTGTGGTGTTTACACATGTGTGTAGGTGTTTTGAAGCTATCATGCCAGCTTTTAAGGAACGAAGGACATCTGTATGTTCCTGTGTCCAATGCCTAATTGAAAAATCAGGTCTTATTAGGTCATAGAAAGGTTTTACTTTTTCTGCGTAGTCTAAAATGTAAGTTCTGCCAAAATTCAAGAATCCCAATATAGACTGTAAGTTTTTTAACGATTTAGGAGGTTGGAGCAGCGCACATGTTTCTAAAAAGTTAGCTGCCAGGCTTTTCCCTTCACTTGAAAGCTCATATCCCAAAAATAGGACATTGAGGTTGGCTATTTTTTATTTTTTTAAGTTGAATTTGCAGCCCTCAGAGGCAATCCCCTAAATTCTGTTGCTCACCCTGGTCAAGTGATCCTTTAAATCATCATCCGTCAGATAAATATCATCTACATAGGACAAATCCAAATTCTGAAGTAACTCTGTTACCCTAGCGGAGAACAACCCAGATCTATTTCATACCCTTAGTGGAGTCGACAAAATTGACGCTGAGAACCGAGCACTGAGAATGCTGTTAAATATCTGCTTTCAGGTGGTATATTTTTCAGAAAAATCCATTTGAGATATCTAGTGTTGTTTTGTATTTTTTCCGCACAAAGTTATTCATTAATGCAGCACTGTGTGCATTCTGTACTGCAAATGATTTAGTGCATGTGTTCAGATGTCTGTAGTCTAAAACTGGACGGTATGAATTGTCGGGTTTCATTACAGGAAACAAAGGATTGTCATTGAAGAGGTGCAAGTTTCAATTACACCCTGGTATTCAAGTTGATCTAAAATCTCCCTGACCTGTTTTTTCGCTTCTTGTTTTATTGGTTACTGTCTCTGTGGAGTTGGAGTAGTTTTTACTGGGATTTCATGGTGAGGTGACTCAGCATTCCACCCAACATGGTTACAATATAATGCTGGAGCAAGTGCTCCTGCCCACTCCTGCGCGTATGTATGTTTTAAGTATATTGGAATGAGGTCGTAAAAAGCCGGTACAATTACTGTTTCTCCCTTTGGGCAATCCATAACAATTTCAGGCGGCCAATCTTTTTCAGCTAAAAGGATGTCATATCCATGAGTCAGGTTCTCCCAAAAGAGACCTTTAATTTTCCTGGGTTTGTCCCCCTCCATTTGGAGTGTTATTTCATGTAACTTATGTGGGACACTTACCCTTGTATCAAGTGTTTCCACTGTGATATGTTCATTCAACTCCGCTGTCACCAGAAATTCCATCAGGTTCTGGCGAGCTCTTGTTACTTCTGCTGCGCTGTCTAGCATCGTCAGAGCCCATTCCCCATTCAAAAGTTGAGTCCTTAGAATTCTGGGCATGTCTAAATTTAAGACCTGCTACCTTCTTCTTTTAAATTGAGGTTTTGATTTTTGTTTCTCTTCTTTATTGGAAGTATAGTCTGAAGCGCGTTGCGTGTCTGGACTTTGTGTGCTCTTCTTGTCTGTGTTCTGACCGTCATTCCCTCTCAGAGTTTTTTGATGAACCCTGAAAGGAACGAGAGGAACATGTATCAGTATCCTGATACCTGTCAGGTTTTTTAATGTTATCACCATTCCTAAGGTTGTACCTCCTTTCCGAGGGCTGCTGTTGAAGAGACCCACCACTGGATTGTGATCTATTCTCTTTAGTCTTTTGTTTTTTATTGTTATCCCATTTCTTCTTGGAAGAATCAGGTGCTTACTTGGGGTTCTCTTTTTCAGGACCACCCATGAGTTGAGGTTGTATTGCTCTAGCTCCCTAACTATCTCTACCTAATTCCGCATAGGTGTCTTTGATAATTTTAGGCAATTCACACTCCTGTTGTAAAGGAGTAAAATCTCTCAGGCGTTGGCGTATTGCCACTGCTGCTGCCTCCCCTTTTATGTTTGCTAATATAATAGCTGATACCTGGGCAAAATTTCCTAACAATTTCATCCGTAAGTTCAAAGCAGGTTCTGCTCCATGCTCATTCTGTATTTGTCTTAATACATCTGGTATTACTGCTAATGAAGGGATACCATGAGTACTGGTATATATATGTCAGCAAAAACTGTACCCCAAGAGGTACAATCCTCTATCTGGGGAGTTATCCCCATTGGCAAGCAGATTGTTAGCATTCTGTGTTTTTCTTGAGGACTTGTGTGTGGAAATACTGCCTCTAGCTGTGTTATTTTTTGAGCTATCCAGAATGGCATTTGCTCACGTCTAGTGGGCATTTTACCCATAACTGCATGCAGCATTTGTGGTATTTTTTTGGTTGTAGATCCCTGAATTTGTCCTGCTGGTGTAGCCCTTGCTGGCTGAAGTGTGAGTGTTCTCATCACGAACTGTGTCAGGTTTCTGTAAAGTTTCATTATTTCTTTATGAAGTGGACGTAAGTCTGCTACTAGCATTGTGTCAATGTCTGGATGTGGTGTGTAAGCCGCTAGGACTGGCCAAGTTGCTCCATCTTTTCCGAGCGGACCGAGTCTCACTTTTTCTTTTGTGTATGGGAGGGCACCTTTAAACCAGTTTATGTGCTCCTGGTAGCTGAGCGGAACTTCAATGTCCTCATACGGACAGTATTCATTTGGTGTTTCTTCTTCAGTGTAAAAATGAAATGGATTTGTCTGTGCATCTGCTTGTGGGAATTTAACCCATGAATAGAATACTTCTGTTCTGTTTGATTCATGTCCCTCAATCACGAATGTGACTGTCCCACCCCTAGCTGTGACTCCATAGTCTGCTAGTTTTAAAGTAAGGGCAGTTCTGAAATTTTCTGAAATACTTATTTCATCTTCTTGTTCCTCCCTTGCTGCAGCCGCACGTTGTGCTGGCGCAGCTGCGTCTTCGTCAGCCATTATTTTGAAGAAGGAAAAAGTTTCAAGGAAACTGAGATAAGGTTTTATGCACAATAGGAACATAGACTGTGGGACTGGTGTCCAGACTGATTCCAGACACCCCCACCGGGTATGTTTGCCTGTTTACTAGCTAGCTCACAGTGCCACTAGAAACCCCTCTTACCGAGTAGAGAATAGTTCTTGGCAACTATCGAACATGACAACTCTGTCCCTTCAGTGATCGTGGAAACAGTACAGTACTTTTCGCTCAGTCACTCGTGCTCATTTTGTCTCAGAGAGATACACAGAATAAACGGTGGGGACGTTTTCAATAAGCATTTATTGAACCAGCGTCATTCTAGTGTAAAATAGTTGTGCTGAAACAACCATTAGACAGAAACAGATATGAATGATTATAAGCACCAACAGAGAAAAAGGATGGTATATTTCTACCATAGTGCTAAAACAATGAATACAGACAGGTATAAAAAATACATGACAGTATTAATGCGTACTCCTACGATGTGACCCTAACTAGATGTACCTAAGTGTACCTAGCATGTATGTAGGTGTAGAGCCAAGAATCCCTCAAGGATAAAGTCGACCCTATTACCTGAAGTGAGAGACTGTGGGACCCCGTCTTGGTCTAGAGATGGACACCCCGTGAGGGATGTCAGACCACTGCAATCCACTGCAATCTGGAGTGTCTGCGTGCAGGAACCTCAGCATGTTGTGTCAGTGTGTCAGCATGGAAGTCCTTTTTCTCCACTCCCTGCCTCAGCAAAGATATGGTGTTTATGTACCCAAAGTGGTACCCTCAGGGGATCTACCTTGCTGTGTCATGTCGGACTTAGGATGACGGAAGGAATGACCCTTATACATAGTTATTATGCAGGAGATGGTAGTCCTGCTGAATTTCCAAGAATCCTCATGCATAATGAATGAGCCTAGTTTTCAGGGAAAACCCCACGTCCTGTTAGCAGTATCGTAACTAGGTAAAAGGTCAGTCCCAAGAACCGTTATGTAGTGTAATGGCAGGGGAAATATAGGTGAGAGGTTACGTTGCTACCTGAGCCTATATTGGGGTGCCTATATGGAACATAACAGGGTTAGCGGTAATTTTTACATGGGAATGCCCACCTTGCATCTCATTTTTGTTAAGTCCCGCTAACAGAAGTAGCGATCCTAAAAATGTACATTTATGCCGGAAAACAGGCGCTAACTGCGGTTAGCGGCAACTTGTCAATACCGCGATAAAAAAAAGCTGCCATAACGTCAAAATATTGACGCTACGGCGGCGTACTGCTTGTACATATGCCCCAGAGTTAGTTCTCTGGGGCCCTGCAGAGCATAAGGAAGAATTCCGTGTGCCACGCTATGGGCCACACCACACCCCCAACAAGGGTGAAACGCAATTGAAATCACACAGCAAGCTGCCTGAGGCTGCTTGATTACGTCATGGTGTCTGCAATAGTGCGCCTTGGTGTTGGCTTGAGAAAATAAGCTCTATAGATGCAGTAAAATAACCCAAAAGCAATCTTCACCTCACAACTGGGTATTCGGCGGTAAAACGAAAAGTCTTCTCCAAACAATTATACAGGCAACTGCAGGAACGTCAAAAGATATATCCAGTAAATAAAAGGTGCGCCACTGCAATGTCGACACATTAAAGCGGGCGCCATGCTGCACCCGTGTTAAGAGCTCCAACTCCACCTCAAAACCACGTGGCTGGCGGTAAAACAAATGGACTTCTCCAAATTAAATATGCAGTCAGCTGCAGGGAAGTCAAATGATACATCCAGTAAATAAAAGGCACGGGAGCACGATGATGACACATGAAAGCAGGCGCTGTGCTGCGCTCGTGTTAAGAGCTTAAACAAACAAAACAAGAATTGCAGCTCTGTTCATAGAAAGAGAAAGCTGAAAGATAAAACGCAGTTGTCGTGAAGCAGGCGCTGCGCTGAGCCGTGGAAACAAAATACGAACACTTTCCTTCGGATCAAGATCGCGCTATTTAAAACTACAACAACAAAAAAACAATGCCTGACCTGCAATAGCCAGATGGGAGGAGAGAAGAGAGGCCATCACACGCTGTACTGTGTGATTGCCAACTAAATTGTTCTCTGTGTGAAATCGCCGGAAAGAGAACTAAACACACAAAGGAGAGACTTTTACAGAAATGCAGCAATAAGAAGCCCGCATTTCTGAATACCACAGATAGTAACCAATGGCAATTGGTGAGTTTGCCAAACCCCACAAAAGAGATATAACAGGTCGATCGAAGCTCAACCTAAAAAGCATTACTTTATTGAAAAGCAATCACAACGATTTTTGCGAATCCCAATAGGTAGCAAAGCGAGACCTACCTCATGAATATTAATGAGGCAGGTCTATTTGCGACCAATTGGGAATCGCAAACTGTGTTTAACACACATTTGTACATGGGTGTCAGCGATGACCAAATAGCGAATCACAAAAATTTGCTATTTGGTAATCAGAAACACTTTCCCACGTAGATCTGGCCCTAGATGCCCTGTTGAGTTAGCAGCAGAAGTGTGCAGTAGCATAAACTGTTACTATATGTCCTTATTGAGTTGGCAGCAGAAAGGTGCACTCTACAGACTGCTACTGAACACCCCTTACAGTAATGAGATTTATAATAAGGCACTGTTTGAATTACAGCAAAAACAAACTTTCTAATCAACTGAACCACTGTTCAGAATTTGTAAGAAATGCTGTTTGTAGCTCATACACCAAAACTTTAGCACTTCAGTGCTTTGGTATTACAGAATTTTCTAAATGTGGAATCCTTGACTCTCCTGAACAATTACCCCACCGGAAGCGAACGGAGGATTACCAGAATGTGCCTGAGCCGATGGGAGGTCCAGGAAACTCATTCACCATGTCAGCAGCTACTTTCTGAGATCAGTGGCGAAAGACTGAACCACCTCCCATGCCAATCCCAATCCCAATCTATCACCATAATCTGGTGTTTAGAGAAATGATGGGGACGTGCAAAGAAGGGAAAACAGCTCCGACTTGCAGACTTGCTCCACAAATGGATGCTTAGTTATCAGATATGCAACCCTTCGAACATCTGCGCTTGGATTTTCCAAAAACAATGATGCATCTGCATTGCTGAGAGCAATAGGCAGTGTATATATACTATGACATTTTAGTTAACATAAATGAATGTAATAATTGAAATCCTTGGAACAACTCTAACTTCTGCAAATTTGGAAGAATATCTCTCTGCTATATAAGAGTGTGACAACCTTAACGTGCAGGACATAACAATCTCTGAACTTCAGTGCACTGTTATATGGTTCTTAGGCACAATATCGACATTGCTAAGTTAGCATGAGCTCCGCTGCCATGATGCTGCTTTTGCGCACGCTACTATATGACTTTGTTTTTGCAAGACTTTGTTTGTGCCCTTCACATGAGAACAGGTTGCCTTTCGCGTTCTCTGCCTTTCCTGGAGTTTAGTCTGAACACGATATGTAAGGTCGATAAACAATGCCCCTTGTTATTCTGTTCTGGTCAGTCCCTAGCACCTAGACATAACATGCTACACAGCTGCAGTACTGAAGACTCGTGCTTTGATATTACGTTGTTGCATGTTGTTTTAACGGTGCACAGTCAAAATATCGACTTTATAATATCGATGTACAGAAATATCGAGTTAAGTATATCGACAGTCTTAAATATCGAGGTTCTGTATATCGATGTTGAAAATATCGTTTTGAAGTGTTTTGTTAAATATCGATGTTAGTAATATCGATTGAAAAATATCGACATGTTAAAATATCGTTTTTGTCTGATATTTGAATTTCTTTAGAGTTAATGTTAAGTTGTAAATTATTTTAAATGTTATAAAATAAAAGAATACTATTATATTGTTTTAGGAGCGGGATGTTGGTTTTATAGGGGATATGGGTGGGTAGTGTATTAAAAATATAGGGGCTCATTACGATGGCGGGCGGAAGCACAACCGCCGTGCTGGCGGATGCAAAAACCACCAGTTACCGCCGGCACGCAGCAGTCCACACGCCCGTCCAATTACGATGCGTAAAGTAGGCCAAACACCGCCGGCAAGCCAGCAACACCGTCCGCCATCAAAGTGCGCCCGTACACGTAGCGGCGCAGCACAACTGACACACACCGTCCGACGAAACACGTCCCGCCCGGCGTATAAATTACGATGCCGCAAACAAACGGCTCCCACGGCTAAGAGACACCGCACGTGAAAGAGAGGCGGTAACACGGACGCAGAGCACGGAAAACGAAGAAGCGGCATCCCGAGCATGAATCCAGCACTGCAGGCCCTCCCCATGCTTCTGCTGATGCACCACCAAGGACGCAACGTACCGCGGAGACGCAGGTAGGCACACACACAACAAGTGCACGCAAACAGCGCACACAGTGCAAGGGCGGAAAAAGCGGACAACCCCCACCAGCGCGTGTACACTACACATCCACCATTGCATCCACATATGACACACAGGCCAAATCCTAACATCGCGGAACACATGTGTACACACCACCTGGGACTAGGAACCAACCACCCCGTCACGGCCACAAAGCGCCGATGACGCCGCCACACATGCGCACAACGCAGAGGCCAACCGCAGCGCCATGCATGCGTCGCACACAGACACAGGGACACAACCAAGCAGCACACACATCAGCCCCACCCCGAACGCACATGACACGTGACAGGCCTGCCACAGACATGTCCCCAACGCCCAATTCACGGACAACACCCAACGCCACACAACCGACGCACACATGTCAGTGAAGTCACGCAACAGCAGGACACACCCCAGTGTAACAAACATGGCGAAGCACACAGCGGCGGCAACACCAACTAGGAGAAGCAGGGCCCCTTCGGGAAGAGGAACGCCAGTACCACACTGAAAAACCCATACCACCCTGCACATATGAACAAGACACATGAAACGGAACACCAAAGAGCCCGGGGACCGACAACAGGTGGCCCAAGAATAACATCCACACACAAGGCCCAACGCAGAGCGGAAAGGCAGGCTGCCGCCCACACAAGGGAGAGCAGACAGCACTGAATGACCTTCCATTCCAACACCGAAACCACAGCCCTACGACAGAAGCCGGTGAATACAGCCATTGTCCAAGAATAGACCAACACAGGCATGCCGAGGAGACCGACCACAGGGCAGATAGCGCATATCACAGAAGCACACAACGGACGGGGAAGAAAGAAGAAAACACTCCCCCATGTCGGCCACATGCAAGTTAATTGGAAGGAGTCACACAGCACCGACCTTGAACTGTCTGAGAAGCATGTGGGAAGAGGGCCCGTGTCCTCCAAACAAGCCAACAGAACACAAGTCCTGTCTCCCCACGACTACACAGAGCTCACAGCAACCCCGGAGCGTGCACATTGCAGACTGCACACACAGCCGGAGCACGCCACCTCTACGAACCGCTGCGAAATGGCAACCGCAACACACCTACCCAACTACGCCGAACAGCTCAAGCTGTACAAAACCAACCTGTGCCATACATTGGGATGCGATCTCCTGTCCCTGCTGAACGTAAGTTACCGACTGACTTACCGCATCACATTGTTCAGCTGCGTCATGCCCGTCTTCTACTGTCGGAGGTGTCCCTACCAGCATCCCGTCGAGATATGCCTCTCCAACCCGGCATGTCTGAAGGCGGACCTGCTACCACTACTCCTCCCTCTGGACGCACACGACAGGGCCTGCTCTGCCTATGGGGGCATGGCGTATGTGGCCAACATCGCACGCGCACTGAAATGGAACCACTGTGCCTCCACACGACGGATCATCGAGAACAGCTACATCGAATGTCACCCAGCATGCCCCATCATGGTCCTCCAAGGGACAACCTACGAACAACACCTTGACAGCCACCATCCGCTTCATTGGCTGGCAAACATGTACACCACCAATGACATGGAAGCCCTGCTGGACGGCATCGCATACCTGACAACCTGTAAATACGTCGGACCACAACGCAGGTTCCCCGACTGACCTATGAAGTCCAACCCCGCACCCATGCTCAGCTTCCGCACGGACTGGCCAGTCACCACCACAACAGCCATACCAAACGACCGGCAACTGTAACCACACCATCAACGACATCGCCATGACATCGGATATGACCGGGACATGCACACTGTTCCCCATCACATCCAGGAACACCGCATGCATCGTGGGAGGCAGTGGCATGGGCTCTGTGCATCGCACCCACATGGACGGAACTGCACGAACAACCAGGACACGACATGGATCCAGCGCACATGGACACACACACCGCTCAGTGGACATGAATAGGTCGCCTGGAGTCTGTGGGTGCTGCACCCCTCCCACCCCCGCCCCGGGAATCCCATACCAGGACCTTTGCATGGACGACAAGTGCATACATCAACAACACGACCCCAGTGACTGTGACATGTCCAGTAACCACCACAGTGCAACAACAAGTGGCACGCCGCTGCATGCACGCAAGCACATGCCCTGATGTCATCTCACATGCACGCGTGCATGAGGAACAACCGCAGCAAACCTGTCACATGGAACTGAGATGGACTGTGCCCATGATGCCGAGCGGTCTGGTAGGCTACATGTATACCGTCTGTGTCAAAGTCCGCAGCTCCGCAGCTATACGTAAATGTACATTAGCACAGCCTTGGCCAAGCAGATGTAACCCCACACCCTATCCCATTTGTTATCATGCTCAGTATATCCTCAACATGTATTCCGCTGCCAGTAGTGTCCACTATACTGCATCACAGAGGACAGAAGACTCAATATAATGTTTGAAACCAAAACTGTCTCCGCTGACTCATTTCACAAGTACGAATGAGAGAGGATGAGAGTATGTGAAGTACACGGCAGTCGTGACATGACCATGTAGTCCACTGGTATTGGATGTCAACGCAAATGAGTAGCACTACTGTGGAAGACACACATGTGTCGTGTGAAGTCGTATGGACGCAGTGCTCAGGTGGGTGGGTGCGACGGGTAGATGCGCACATGCCAAGTTGGAGCACGCCGTGTTGGGAGGGCTCATGAACAGTACACCACCGCTTCCCTGGGCATTGTGAGAGGACACCTGTCGGGGGGAGTGAACACGTGTGTGCACAGCAGCCGGGCACACGTACAAAGCAGTACCAGGCGCACCTCAGCCCACCCTCTGTGGACAAGCTGGATCCTGTTGTGCGCCCGCCATGCCCCTTGACAAGGCACACACAGCCCCAGTCGACCAGGTGTAACCCCAACATAGTCAATCCGCACAGGCGATACAGGGCACGGGATGGCAGTGGAGCATGGTGTGTGAGAGGTCTCCTCGCGCTCCTCCTGGTCATATCACGCAGGCAATAGAACCTCAACGTCTAGCATGGCACAAGTCACATGGAAGTGTAGGGGGGATGCACCACAGCACGAGCAGCACTGACGTCACGGGAGGTGGCTCGCACCATCCCATCCATTGCCCATCATACCAACCACGCCACATGCCATTGCGACTAAGTGCAAGCGCGTGCGCCACCACCCCCGAGCCCTCCCCAGAGAGGCCAAAGAGTGAATGTGTGGGCCATCAGCCACAGACGGACGCGGCATGGCCGCAAGGGCAGCCACAGCCACTGGGTGTCGCAGGTGGCGGATCCGGAAGGCGAAGACTGTGATGCATAGTCCATGCAGGCCGGGTCTCCATTTGGGGCACCACGCAGGTGGACGGCGTCCCGCCACACATCATACCCTGGACCCACACATACACTCCTTGCCCTCTCTGGTGCGAGCTTGGGGCTGCCTGTGCAAGCGCTAGCCTCGCAGGTGAGCATGCATATTGGGGGGCGAGGGGAGGACATGAGGGCTGGGGCGAAGATGACTGTATCACTGTCAGTTAGTACAAGGGATGACCCAGATGTGGAAAGGGAGAGACGTGTCCCGTGTGTACTGCAACTAGTCGCCAATCCGACTACCCCCCCATGTCCGGAATGTAAGCCCGCACCTAGGCCCGCCCATCCGCCACATCGAACATACCACCAGCACGACAACCTTCCCATTCGAAACACTGACTGGGGGTGGCGACCAGTGAACAATCATGTGTAGCCTACCCACGCGTACATGTGGGCCCTCCATGATCCATGTCACCTGCGGCAAAGACATGACATGCGCAATGAGGGAAGTGAGGAGAGCTGTCCGCCCCACGCGCAGAAGGTGCATCAGCTCCACAGACCCAGCAGCGAGTCCAGCAGGGGTCAAATGTGCAGGGGCAGCTGTGCCTGGTGTGAAGGCACATGCATATAGACAGCACATCGACCAATGTGTAGTCTGCCCACATCCACAGTCCATCATCATGCGGACATAGGAATTGAACACAGGGCAACACATCTTAGTTGGTGCACCCACCGTGACCAACAATGCGCAATCATCGACGTACCCGCCCTGTGCATGGCCCCCCACCCAACGGAGGCACATCCAGTGCCACCATCCCACACACACAAGCCTTCCACGGAACATGCTGTGTCCAATGGTCAGTACAGAGTCAGCGCCCATCTGGTGGATCCTGAACAGGAGACACATGCACACACATGCCAGCTCCCACTATGTACGTCTGCCACCTGGCACGTGCAATGTAACCTCTCACCTGTGACGTGTGACTGCAAGCACACAGCCGTCTTGGCATGGGGCTGTCAATGTGGACACCAGTCAATGTTTCGGGAGCTGTGATCCGTACAGTGCTGTACATAGGGTGCAGTGCTGACACCTACTACTGTCTCATATCCCCTCGTGCCACAGGTCCCACTTGTATTGGCCGCTCAGCCCGTGCCCACATCGTCGTCGTCGTGTGCCATACTCATCCAGCCTCGGAAGCAGTTCCATGCTCAGCAGACACTCATGTTGCCGTGGCGTTGCCGCTTGACGAATATGCAGTCAGTCCCCATCAGCACGCCCCGCAAGTCATTGGGGCCTAGATCCCCATGTGCATGCACATGGCAGTGGTATGTCTCACTTGCCATTGCCATTGTTGGGAGACCTGTGTAAGTGTATTGTGGCCGTGCCGTCCCAGCTTGACAGCTGGGCTGTGGCTCATGTGCTTGCTCAGTCATGTCAGTGATGTGTATGCGAAATTGCTATGTGTCGTGTTGCTTTGACATGTGTCCTCTGCCATTTTCCCCAGGCGGAGACCGAACATTGACCGCCCATACCAATTGCTGGCGGACATGGACGATACAGAGGTGATCAGGAAGTTTCGGCTGGACAGGCCAAGCCTGCATCGACTGTGTGCCATGTTAGAGCCCCATCTCCGTCCCCGCAGGGTGTATCCGACTGCTGTCACCCCCACGGCTAAGGTGATGGCCGCCATGCATTTCTTCGCCACTGGGTCATTCCAGCACACAGTGGGCAGTGGAGGAGGGATGTCCCAGCCCATGTTCAGCAAGGTGCTGAGGGATGTACTGGCAGCCATGATGCTGTACCGGAACAGGTACATCCGCTTCCCCAGGGCTCGTGAATTGGCGGCAGTGAAGGGTGCATTCTATGCCCTTGGCAGAATCCCACACGTCGTGGGAGCCATTGACTGCACACATGTTGGCCTTGTTCCACCACAGGCCACTGAGCACCTGTACCGCAACAGGAAGCACACGCACTCCCTGAATGTGCAAGTGGTGTGCCTTGCGGACATGGTGATCACCCACGTGTGTGCCAAGTTTCCAGGCTCGGCACATGACGCACACATAATGCGCAACAGCATCTTGCCACGACTGATGGCCAATCTGCAACAGGATCGTGGCTGTATTGTCGGTGAGTATGTGGAGTGGTGTAGCGTGCTGGTTGTGCGATGCTGTCCCCTGTCCAGTTGGAATAGCAACGGTTCTCTGTGTCCCTCACACCCAGGTGACTCTGCGTATCCGAATGGGGCATGGCTGCTCAGTCCATTGAGGAATCCTCGCACCCCAGCAGACGATCGATACAATGAGGCACATGGGAGGACCAGACGTGTGGTCGAGCGTACCTTTGGCCTCCTCAAGTCCAGGTTCAGGTGCCTGGACCGCACCGGGGGTGCACTGGCGTACTCCCCACAGAAGGTGTGCCAGATAGTGGTGGCGTGCTGCATGCTGCACAATCTGGCCATTCGGAAGCAGATCCCCCTCATTGTGGATGACGGAGATCAACCAGGGCCCCAGCCCACAGACCAGGACAGCTCGAGTGAGGTGGACAGCGGAGAGGAGGAAGCTGGGAATGTGCGCCAGCAGCTCATCGCCCGCTACTTCACTTGACGGTGAGTGTCCATGTACGACGGATGATGTGTCTGTATCTGTGCAGGTGTGTGTGTGCTGTGTCAGGGTGGCCGTATGTTCACTGCGTGCAGTGTGTCAACGCTCCATGGCCAGGGTAGTATGCCACTGTTGGTGACTGTGGCATTGTGCCCTATTGCTCTGTGCGATGTGTGTACATTGCTTGTAGTTGTTGACATGTACTGTGTGATGGGTGTGTGACACACTCATTGAATGTGCTCCTGTTCTGTCTCCCACCCCTAGGTCCCTACAGGCCCTCCGGATTCCATTGCCATGCCACGCATCAGGTGCCTTTCCGCCCAAGGTGGCCGTTGTATTCCGTACAAATAAAACACAGGGCACAAACAGCAGTTAGTGAAAAAGGTGCATTTATTACAAACTGTGACATGTGATTGTGTGTAAGGTGATGACAAAAGTGGTGCGTGCAGTGACAATGAGCTGTCGGTCATGGCTGCGTGAAGCGCAGGGTGTACCCACTGGTTCTATGTCCATAGTCCAACACACACATGCCATCCAGCTGGCTGTGTGGAGTGGGATCGTAGAGCAAGTCAATGCAGTGGCTGGTCAAGGAAGGCTGGCGGAAGGCTGGCTGGCTGCCTCACTTGCGACTGGAGCGTGCGAAGTCCTCCCGGGAGACCTGTTTCCTCTTCGGACGGCCCCTTCCACGTTTGGGAGGGGGTGTGTGGTGGCGACCTGCTGGTGGTGGGTGAGGTGTGCTCACTGGCTGTGGACGCAGGGGAAGTGGACACTGCTGGCCGACCCTGCGCCCTAGCAGGTGGTGGCGGAGGTGGTGTTGCTGGCCTTGCCTGTGACCCCACCGCCACCACCAGCTGGCCCATGAGGTCCACGAGTTGGTCCATACGGGACACGAATTGGCCCATATGGGCGTCCATGGACCTCAGCACCCCCAGCACCTCCCGCGTGTCTGTAGCAGACCTGACCCATTGTTCTTGGGCCTCCTCATAGGCCCCAAGGACTCTGGCCATTTGAGGCAGGGCATGGCTCCCAGGGGAGGCTGGCGTTTCCCTGACCCTGCTCCTCCTACCAGTCCTGCTGCCACCGGCCTGCCCACTAGCCACATTGCACACCACGGTCCTCGCTGTGGCTCCCAGGGTGGATCCAGTCGGCCGGGCCACCACCTGCGCTGGGGCTGGTGCCAGCGAAGACGTGGTGGTGGTGGTGGCGGTGGTGGTCGGTGCGGCGATGGTGGCGGTTGCGGCAGTGGTAGTGGCCGCAATGACCGTGGGTGTGGCCGCAATGACCGTGGGTGTGGCCGCAACGACAGTGGCAGCAGGGGGCTGGGAATGTTCAGCAGCCCTGGATGATGGGTTGGTGGGTAGGAGGGGTCCTGGGGAGCGGCTGGGCCCTGCCACACCAGATGTGCCTGCTTGGTGGTCCGTGTCCGAAGAGGAGGACAGATCCTCCAGATCCGTGTGTCCTCGTTGGGGGCTTGTGGGCTGGCTGTGCTGGCTGCTGTCTCCATCCCCAGCATCCGGCAGTTCGTCACCTGTGGAGAGAATGAGATTTGTTATTGTGTTGCACCTGGCGAAGTATGTATTTGTCGTCTGACATTGGCAGTTCGTGCACTCTCGTACATGGGTTTCCCGGAGGCGAGTGTGTGGCTGTGGCATCTGTAGTTGTGTGTGCTAGGCAATGGGACTGTGTGCTGTGCACATGTGGCATGGGACGGATTGGCCATGCCGATGGGTGTGTTGCTGTGCCCCTACTCATTGTGACTCTGGTGTATGCGGGCTCCTGGCCCATCCTGGGTCTGGTTTGTACTTTGCTTTTGGGGTTCATATGGAACGCTTAGGAACGCATATGGCAACATGGGGGCCATGCCCCAGATTCACATTTGGGAGGGAAGATGCTTTTGGGGTTCAAATGGAACGCTTAGGAACGCATATGGCAACATGGGGGCCATGCCCCAGATTCACATTTGGGAGGGAATATGCTTTTGGGGTACATGCTGTAAGCCATGGGTGCCGAACGTGACATGTGTTGTGGCAGCATGACAGTGCATGGTCTGAGGTGTGTGCATGCCTGACTTGGCCTGCATATTTGCTGTCTGTTGTGATTACTGGACATGGCATTGGACGCATCGTTATGAGTGAGTGTTGGTTGTGTGCCAGCCAACGTATTGCAGTTGTCCCATCTCCTTGGTGTGCGTGCTGCCCTGTGCCATGTGCATCACTGCAGTGCTCGGGGGGTGTCCCATGTTGTGTGTTGTTGCTCACAGTGTGTCGTGCGCTTAATTGACTTCTGGCACATGGTTGGTCATGGGCATGTGTCTTAGCGTGACTGCTGTATGTGTGGCAGCTGTGCGGATGACATGCCTTTCATGAGACTGGGGCTGACGGATGGGATGGATGGTATGTTGTATGTGCATGGTGTGTCTGTGTGTTTGATGGGTTCAGTGGTGTTCGTGTGCATTTCTGTTGTTCCGCTCTGTTGCGTCTAGTGTTGTTTGTCTTACATAGGCGTAGTTGTGGGGTGTATGGTTGACAGGCAGTAGGGGCTACATGAACTGGACTTCAATGGTGTTTCGGTTGTGTGTGATGGGTTGCACAGTGGCTGCCGTGTGGGACTATATTCAGTGTGGCTTGTGCATGCAGACGTGGCTCCTTGGGTGTTGCTATGTCTGTGATGGGTCATGTGGGGTGTGAGTCTGTTGTTCATGTCCGTGTGCACATTGTTCACTTGTTCGTGACGGTGGGCGGTGCTGCGTGTTCGTCTGCTACGTGACATGTCCCATGTGTTGGTCGTGTTACGGTCCTATGCCTCCAGTAATCCGGCCCTGTCCAGTTTCCCACCTGCAAGTTGTTCGTGCGTGCACTGTACTGGATGCCACATGGCTCTAAGCGGGGGTGCTCCATGTTGCAGGTCTGTGGGGGTGGGAGGGTGTTGTGGGTCGTGGGGGTGGCTGGATACCCACTGACACCGATTGCTGTGGACCGTGATGTCTGCCTTTCGGCTGTCGTTGTGCACTGCGGTGGCTGACACGTGGCTGTGGGGTGTGGGGGATGCTCCTCCTTGCTGTGCTGTGGGACTGGGGCCTGGTGTGTGTTGTACTTGGGCTGTCCACCGTCCCACCCACTGCACTTTGTGTTCCTGCCACTTACCTGTTACTTGTCGGTTGGTGCAGCTGTGGCAGACACATGGGTGTGGTGGGTGCTCGTTGTGGCGCTTCTGGCATATTTGGGGACCTGTTGGTGGTTACGTGGCTGGCTGAGTGTACACATGTCCCCACGCATCTTGCAGTTGTTCTGTTTGGGCTGTGTGTGGTGGTGTCTGTTGCATGTGTGTGTGATGTGTTGTGTATTGTGTGCTGGACATGGGGGTGTTTGTCCCTGGGAGCTGTGGCATGGTGGTAGTGCATGTGAGTACATAGCGGTGTGCTGGTATACATTAGTTTGTACTTACCAGCCTCCACTCCCCTGCTAATCCGGCGAGGATCTCCGGATGGATTACGACTCGCACCTTCTCCTCCCACGCTTTGAAGGTCTTAAAGAGCGCGGGATTCCCTCCGCCAGTGACGGCAGCCAGCTCTCTGTTTTTGCCCTCCTTCTTCTTGACCAGGCTCTTGACGTCATTCCACCGTTTGTTTATTTCTCCTCTGTTCCTGGGCAGGGTCCCGACTGCATTGACCTGGTCTACGATCCGGTTCCACATTCTGTTTCTGGTGGCTAGTGGTGTGTGCTGGACCATGTTCCCATAGATTTGTGGGTGCACCTTGATGATCTCGTCGACCATGACCGTCAGCTCCATGGGCGTGAACTTGGGCATTCTATGTGGTGCCATGGTGTTTGTGGTGCTGGTGCGGTGTGTGTTGTGTAATGTGCAGGGGGTTTGTGGTGCCGGTGTTTGGTGATGGTGGTGGTTGTGATGTGTGCGTTTCTGTGGTGTGCTGCTGTCCTTGCTGTGTCACTGTGTCCTCTCCTCTCCTCTCTGGTTTGCAATGTGGCAAGGGGTTGTGGTCTGTGGGAGTGCTGCTTTTGTACTCACCTATGTGGGTGTGTCCTCATGGTCTGTTGTTTTCAGGTGTGTTGTGTCTGGGGTTCTGGCCTTTGTATTTTTTGTTTGTCCGGGGGGTGTTTTCGGGATGTGTACTGTGCTTGTGTATTTGTGCGTGCCTTGCTGTGTGGAGTTATTGGCCATGTTGTGTGCTATTGGTTTTGTGAGCGGATGGTTTCTGTGCAGGGACGTGGGCGCCATGGTTTCTGCCGTGTCGATTGGCATCGGCGTTGTTTGCGCTGGCGGGCGGTTTATTTGTGGTTTTCCCGCGCTCATGGCGGTGCGATCGTAATTTCACGTGCGGTGTGTCGGCCGTGAGGGCGGGCGGTTTTGTGTTGTCGGGCGTGTTTCCGTCCGTGGCGGGCGGTTTGACTCCGACTCGGACGATGGCGGGCGGTATTTAGTGTGGTTTTTCCGCCGATGGCGGTTTTCGGTTTGTGTTATCGTAATGGCGTGGTCGGTGTTCAGACGGTGTATGCGGGCGGTATTTTGCCGATTCCATGCCTGGCGGATTTATTTACGCCGGGTATCGTAATGGGCCCCATAGATTTTAATTATTATTAATTAATAAAAAAATAAAAAATGTAATTTAAAATTGTAATTAGAATTTAGAATTATATTTTTTAGGAGCGGGATGTTGGGTCATAGGGGATAAGGGTGGGGAGTGTTTTAAAAGATATTGTTTAAATTTGTCATAATTTTAAAATTTAAGGGGGTCATTACGATGGCGGGCGGAAGCACTACCGCCGTGCTGGCGGATGCAAAAACCACCAGTTACCGCCGGCACGCAGCAGTCCACACGCCCGCCCTATTACGATGCGAAAAGTCGGCCAAACACCGCCGGCAAGCCAGCGACACCGTCCGCCATCAAAGTGCGTCCGTACACGTAGCGGCGCAGCACAATTGACACACACCGTCCGACGAAATCACGTCCCGCCCGGCGTACAAATTACGATGCCGCAAACAAACGGCTCCCACGGCTAAGAGACACCGTACGACAAACCGAAGCGGTAACACGGACGCCGAGCACGGACACCGAAGAAGCGGCTCCCCGAGCATGAATCCAGCACTGCAGGCCCTCCCTATGCTCTTGCTGATGCACCACCAAGGACGCAACGTACCGCGGAGACGCAGGTAGGCACACACACAACAAGTGCACGCAAACAGCGCACACAGTGCAAGGGCGGAAAAAGCGGACAACCCCCCACCCCCGCGTGTACACTACACATCCACCATTGCATCCACATATGACACACAGGCCAAATCGTAACATCTCGTAACACATGTGTACACACCACCTGGGACTAGGAACCAACGACCCCGTCACGGCCCCAAAGCGGCGATGACGCCGCCACACATGCGCACAACGCAGAGGCCAACCGCAGCGCCATGCATGCGTCGCACACAGACACAGGGACACAACCAAGCAGCACACACATCAGCCCCACCCCGAACGCACATGACACGTGACAGGCCTGCCACAGACATGTCCCCAACGCCCAATTCACGGACAACACCCAACGCCACACAACCGACGCACACATGTCAGTGAAGTCACGCAACAGCAGGACACACCCCAGTGTAACAAACATGGCGTAGCACACAGCGGCGGCAACACCAACTAGGAGAAGCAGGGCCCCTTCGGGAAGAGGAACGCCAGTACCACACTGAAACACCCATACCACCCTGCACATATGAACAAGACATATAAAACGGAACACCAAAGAGCCCGGGGACCGACAACAGGTGGCCCAAGAATAACATTCACACACAAGGCCCAACGCAGAGCGGAAAGGCAGCCTGCCGCCCACACAAGGGAGAGCAGACAGCACTGAATGACCTTCCATTCCAACTCCGAAACCACAGCCCTACGAAAGAAGCCGGTGAATACAGCCATTGTCCAAGAAAAGACCAACACAGGCATGCCGAGGAGACCGACCACAGGGCAGATAGCGCATATCACAGAAGAACACAACGGACGGGAAAGAAAAAAGAAAACACTCCCCCATGTCGGCCACATGCAAGTTAATTGGAAGGAGTCACACATCACTGACCTTGAACTGTCTGAGAAGCATGTGGGATGAGGGCCCGTGTCCTCCGCACAAGCCAACAGAACACAAGTCCTGTCTCCCTACGACTACACAGAGCTCACAGCAACCTCGGAGCGTGCACATTGCAGACTGCACACACAGCCGGAGCACGCCACCACAACGCACCGCTGCAAAATGGCAACCGCAACACACCTACCCAACTACGCCGGACAGGTCAAGCTGTACAAAACCAACCTGATACATATATTGGGATGCGATCTCCTGTCCCTGCTGAACGTAAGTTACCGACTGACTTACCGCATCACATTGTTCAGCTGCGTCATGCCCGTCTTCTACTGTCGGAGGTGTCCCTACCAGCATCCCGTGGAGATGTGCCTCTCCAACCCGGCATGTCTAAAGGCGGACCTGCTACCACTACTCCTCCCTCTGGACGCACACGACAGGGCCTGCTCTGCCTATGGGGGCATGGCGTATGTGGCCAACATCGCACCCGCACTGAAATGGGACCACTGTGCCTCCACACGACGGATCATCGAGAACAGCTACATCGAATGTCACCCAGCATGCCCCATCATGGTCCTCCAAGGGACAACTTACGAACAACACCTTGACAGCCACCATCCGCTACATTGGCTGGCAAACATGTACACCACCAATGACATGGAAGCCCTGCTGGACGGCATCGCATACCTGACAACCTGTAAATTCGTCGGACCACAACGCAGGTTCCCCGATTGACCTATGATGTCCAACCCCGCACCCATGCTTAGCTTCCGCACGGACTGGCCAGTCACCACCACAACAGCCATACCAAACGACCGGCAACTGTTACCACACCATCAACGACATCGCCATGACATCGGATATGACCGGGACATGCACACTGTTCCCCATCACATCCAGGAACACCGCATGCATCGTGGGAGGCAGTGGCATGGGGTCTGTGTATCGCACCCACATGGACGGAACTGCACGAACAACCAGGACACGACATGGATCCAGCGCCCATGGACACACACACCGCTCAGTGGACATGAATAGGTCGCCTGGAGTCTGTGGGTGCTGCACCCCTCCCACCCCCGCCCCGGGAATCCCATACCAGGACCTTTGCATGGACGACAAGTGCATACAACAACAACACGACCCCAGTGACTGTGACATGTCCAGTAACCACCACATTGCAACAACAAGTGGCACGCCGCTGCATGCACGCAAGCACATGCCCTGATGTCATCTCACATGCACGCGTGCATGAGGAACAACCGCAGCAAACCTGTCACATGGAACTGAGATGGACTGTGCCCATGATGCCAAGCGGTCTGGTAGGCTACATGTATACCGTCTGTGTCAAAGTCCGCAGCTCCGCAGCTATACGTAAATGTACATTAGCACAGCCTTGGCCAAGCAGATGTAACTCTGAAGCCCACATCCCACATGCAACAGCCAATCACATGTAACCCCACACCCTATCCCATTTGTAATCATGCTCAGTATATCCTCAACATGTATTCCGCTGCCAGTAGTGTCCACTATACTGCATCACAGAGGACAGAAGACTCAATATAATGTTTGAAACCAAAACTGTCTCCGCTGACTCATTTCACAAGTACGAATGAGAGAGGATGAGAGTATGTGAAGTACACGGCAGTCGTGACATGACCATGTAGTCCACTGGTATTGGATGTCAACGCAAATGAGTAGCACAACTGTGGAAGACACACATGTGTCGTGTGAAGTCGTATGGACGCAGTGCTCAGGTGGGTGGGTGTGACGGGTAGATGCGCACATGCCAAGTTGGAGCACGCCGTGTTGGGAGGGGTCATGAACAGTACACCACCGCTTCCCTGGGCATTGTGAGAGGACACCTGTCGGGGGGAGTGAACACGTGTGTGCACAGCAGCCGGGCACACGAACAATGCGGTACCAGGCGCACACGTCAGCCCACCCTCCGTGGACAAGCTGGATCCTGTTGTGCGCACGCCATGCCCCTTGACAAGGCACACACAGCCCCAGTCGACCAGGTGTAACCCCAACATAGTCAATCCGCACAGGCGATACAGGGCACGGGATGGCAGTGGAGCATGGTGTGTGAGAGGTCTCCTCGCGCTCCTCCTGGTCATATCACGCAGGCAATAGAACCTCAACGTGTAGCATGGCACAAGTCAAATGGAAGTGTAGGGGGACGCACCACAGCACGAGCAGCACTGACGTCACGGGAGGTGGCTCGCACCATCCCATCCATTGCCCATCATACCAACCACGCCACATGCCATTGCGACTAAGTGCAAGCGCGTGCGCCACCACCCCCGAGCCCTCCCCAGAGAGGCCAAAGAGTGAATGTGTGGGCCATCAGCCACAGACGGACGCGGCATGGCCGCAAGGGCAGCCACAGCCACTGGGTGTCGCAGGTGGCGGATCCGGAAGGCGAAGACTGTGATGCATAGTCCATGCAGGCCGGGTCTCCATTTGGGGCACCACGCAGGTGGACGGCGTCCCGCCACACATCATACCCTGAGACAGCCCACTCGTGCAACTGGACCCACACATACACTCCTTGCCCTCTCTGGTGCGAGCTTGGGGCTGCCTGTGCAAGCGCTAGCCTCGCAGGTGCACATGCATATTGGGGGAGCGAGGGGAGGACATGAGGGCTGGGGCGAAGATGACTGTATCACTGTCAGTTAGTACAAGGGATGACCCAGATGTGGAAAGGAAGAGACGTGTCCCGTGTGTACTGCAACTAGTCGCCAATCCAACTACCCCCCATGTCCGGAATGTAAGCCCGCACCTAGGCCCGCCCATCCGCCACATCGAATATGCCACCAGCACGACAACCTTCCCATTCGAAACACTGACTGGGGGTGGCGACCAGTGAACAATCATGTGTAGCCTACCCACGCGTACATGTGGGCCCTCCATGATCCATGTCACCTGCGGCAAAGTCATGACATGCGCAATGAGGGAAGTGAGGAGAGCTGTCCGCCCCACGCACAGAAGGTGCATCAGCTCCACAGACCCAGCAGCGAGTCCAGCAGGGGTCACATGTGCAGGGGCAGCTGTGCCTGGTGTGAAGGCACATGCATATAGACAGCACATCGACCAATGTGTAGTCTGCCCACATCTACAGTCCATCATCATGCGGACATAGGAATTGAACACAGGGCAACACATCTTAGTTGGTGCACCCACCGTGACCAACAATGCGCAATCATCGACGTACCCGCCCTGTGCATGGCCCCCCACCCAACGGAGGCACATCCAGTGCCACCATCCCACACACACAAGCCTTCCACGGAACATGCTGTGTCCAATGGTCAGTACAGAGTCAGCGCCCATCTGGTGGATCCTGAACAGGAGACACATGCACACACATGCCAGTTCCCACTATGTACGTCTGCCACCTGGCACGTGCAATGTAACCTCTCACCTGTGACGTGTGACTGCAAGCACACAGCCGTCTTGGCATGGGGCTGTCAATGTGGACACCTGTCAATGTTTCGGGAGGTGTGATCCGTACAGTGCTGTACATAGGGTGCAGTGCTGACACCTACTACTGTCTCATATCCCCTCGTGCCACAGGTCCCACTTGTTTTGGCCGCTCAGCCTGTGCCCACATCGTCGTCAGTCGTGTGCCATACTCATCCAGCCTCGGAAGCAGTGCCATGCTCAGCAGACATTCATGTTGCCGTGGCGTTGCCGCTTGACGAATATGCAGTCAGTCCCCATCAGCACGCCCCGCAAGTCATTGGGGCCTAGATCCCCATGTGCATGCACATGGCAGTGGTTTGTATCACTAGCCATTGCCATTGGTGGGAGACCTGTGTAAGTGTATTGTGGCCGTGCCGTCCCTGCTTGACAGCTGGGCTGTGACTCATGTGCTTGCTCAGTCATGTCAGTGATGTGTATGCGGAATTGCTATGTGTCGTGTTGCTTTGACATGTGTCCACTGCCATTTTCCCTAGGCGGAGACCGAACATTGACCGCCCATACCAATTGCTGGCGGACATGGACGATACTGAGGTCATTAGGAAGTTTCGGCTGGACAGGCCAACCCTGCATCGACTGTGTGCCATGTTGGAACCCCATCTCCGTCCCCGCAGGGTGTATCCGACAGCAGTCACCCCCACGGCTAAGGTGATGGCCGCCATGCATTTCTTCGCCACTGGGTCATTCCAGCACACAGTGGGCAGTGGAGGAGGGATGTCCCAGCCCATGTTCAGCAAGGTGCTGAGGGATGTACTGGCAGCCATGATGCTGTACCGAAACAGGTACATCCGCTTCCCCAGGGCTCGTGAATTGGCGGCAGTGAAGGGTGCATTCTATGCCCTTGGCAGGATCCCACACGTCGTTGGAGCCATTGACTGCACACATGTTGGCCTTGTTCCACCACAGGCCACTGAGCACCTGTACCGCAACAGGAAGCACACGCACTCCCTGAATGTGCAAGTGGTGTGCCTTGCGGACATGGTGATAACCCACGTGTGTGCAAAGTTCCCAGGCTCGGCCCATGACGCACACGTCATGCGCAACAGCATCTTGCCACGACTGATGTCCAATCTGCAACAGGATCGTGGCTGTATTGTCGGTGAGTATGTGGAGTGGTGTAGCGTGCTGGCTGTGCGATGCTGTCCCCTGTCCAGTTGGATTAGCAACGGTTCTCTGTGTCCCTCACACCCAGGTGACTCTGCGTACCCGAATGGGGCATGGCTGCTCAGTCCATTGAGGAATCCTCGCACCCCAGCTGACGATCGCTACAATGAGGCACATGGGAGGACCAGACGTGTGGTCGAGCGTACCTTTGGCCTCCTCAAGTCCAGGTTCAGGTGCCTGGACCGCACCGAGGGTGCGCTGGCGTACTCCCCACAGAAGGTGTGCCAGATAGTGGTGGCGTGCTGCATGCTGCACAATCTGGCCATTCGGAAGCAGATCCCCCTCATCGTGGATGACGGAGATCAACCAGGGCCCCAGCCCGCAGACCAGGACAGCTCGAGTGAGGAGGACAGCGGAGAGGAGGAAGCTGGTAATGTGCGGCAGCAGCTCATCGCCCGCTACTTCACTTGACGGTGAGTGTCCATGTACGACGGCTGATGTGGCTGTATCTGTGCAGGTGTGTGTGTGCTGTGTCAGGGTGGCCGTTTGTTCACTGCGTGCTGTGTGTCAACGCTCCATGGCCAGGGTAGTATGCCACTGTTGGTGGCTGTGGCATTGTGCCCTATTGCTCTGTGCGATGTGTGTACATTGCTTGTAGTTGTTGACATGTACTGTGTGATGGGTGTGTGACACACTCATTGAATGTGCTCCTGTTCTGTCTCCCACCCCTAGGTCCCTACAGGCCCTCCGGTTCCATTGCCATGCCACGCATCAGGTGCCTTTCCGCCCAAGGTGGCCGTTGTATTCCGTACAAATAAAACACAGGGCACAAACAGCAGTTTGTGTAAGAGGTGCATTTATTTCAAACTGTGACATGTGATTGTGTGCGAGGTGATGACAAAAGTGGTGCGTGCAGTGACAATGAGCTGTCGGTCACGGCTGCGTGATGCTCAGGGTGTACCCACTTGTTCCATGTCCATGGTCCAACAGACACATGCCATCCAGATGGCTGTGTGGAGTGGGATCGTAGTCCAAGTCAATGCAGTGGGTGGTCAAGGAAGGCTGGCTGGCTGCCTCACTTGCGTCTGGAGCGTGCGAAGTCCTCCCGGGAGATCTGTTTCCACTTCGGACGGCCCCTTCCACGTTTGCGAGGGGGTGCCTGCTGGCGACCTGCTGGTGGTGGTGAGGTGTGCTCACTGGCTGTGGACGCAGGGGAACTGGACACTGCTGCTCGACCCTGCGCCCCGGCAGGTGGTGGCGGTGGTGGAGCTGCTGTCCCTGGCTGTGACCTCACCACCAGCTGGCCCATGAGGTCCACGAGTTGGCCCATACGGGCGTCCATGGACCTCAGCACCCCCAGCACCTCCCGCGTGTCTGAAGCAGACCTGGCCCATTGTCCTTGGGCCTCTTCATAGGCCCCAAGGACTCTGGCCATTTGAGGCAGGGCATGGCTCCCAGGGGAGACTGGCGTTTCCCTGACCCTGCTCCTCCTACCAGTACTGCTGCCACCGGCCCTGCCCACTAGCCACATTGCCCACCACGGTCCTCGCCCTGGCTCCCAGGGTGGATCCAGTCGGCCGGGCCACCACCTGCGCTGGGGCTGGTGCCAGCGAAGACGTGGTGGTGGTGGCGGCGGTGGTGGTCGGTGCGGCGATGGTGGCGGTTGCGGCAGTGGTAGTGGCCGCAATGACCGTGGGTGTGGCCGCAATGACCGTGGGTGTGGCCGCAATGACCGTGGGTGTGGCCGCAACGACAGTGGCAGCAGGGGGCTGGGAATGTTCAGCAGCCCTGGATGATGGGTTGGTGGGTAGGAGGGGTCCTGGGGAGCGGCTGGGCCCTGCCACACCAGATGGGCCTGCTTGGTGGTCCGTGTCCGAAGAGGAGGACAGATCCTCCACATCCGTGTGTCCTCGTTGGGGGCTTGTAGGCTGGCTGTGCTGGCTGCTGTCTCCATCCCCAGCATCCAGCAGTTCGTCACCTGTGGAGAGAATGAGATTTGTTATTGTGTTGCACCTGGCGAAGTATGTATTTGTCGTCTGACATTAACAGTTCGTGCAATCTCGTACATGGGTTTCCCGGAGGCGTGTGTGTGGCTGTACCATTTGTAGTTGTGTGTGCTTGGCAATGGGACTGTGTGCTGTGCACATGTGGCATGGGACGGATTGGCCATGCCGATGGGTGTGTTGCTGTGCCCCTACTTATTGTGACTCTGGTGTATGCGGGCTCCTGGCCCATCCTGGGTCTGGTTTGTACTTTGCTTTTGGTGTTCAAATGGGACGCTTAGGAACGCATATGGCAACATGGGGGCCATGCCCCAGATTCGCATTTGGGATGGAATATGCTTTTGGGGTACATGCTGTGAGCCATGGGTGCCGAACGTGACATGTGTTGTGGCAGCATGACAGTGCATGGTCTGAGGTGTGTGCATGCCTGACATGGCCTGCATATTTGCTGTCTGTTGTGATTACTGGACATGGCATTGGACGCATCGTTATGAGTGAGTGATGGTTGTGTGCCAGCCAACGTATTGCAGTTGTCCCATCTCCTTGGTGTGCGTGCTGCCCTGTGCCATGTGCATCACTGCAGTGCTCGGGGGGTGTGGCCCATGTTGTGTGTTGTTGCTCACAGTGTGGCGTGCGCTTCATTGACTTCTGGCACATGGTTGGTCATGGGCATGTATCTTAGCGTGACTGCTGTATGTGTGGCAGCTGTGCGGATGACATGCCTTTCATGAGACTGGGGCTGACGGATGGGATGGATGGTATGTTGTATGTGCATGGTGTGTCTGTGTGTTTGATGGGTTCAGTGGTGTTCGTGTGCATTTATGTTGTTCCGCTCTGTTGCGTCTAGTGTTGTTTGTCTTACATAGGCGTAGTTGTGGGGTGTGTGGTTGACAGGCAGTAGGGGCTACATGGACAGGACTTCAATGGTGTTTCGGTTGTGTGTGATGGGTTGCACAGTGGCTGCCGTGTGGTACTATATTCAGTGTGGCTTGTGCATGCAGACGTGGCTCCTTGGGTGTTGCTGTGTCTGTGATGGGTCATGTGAGGTGTGAGTCTGTGGTTCATGTCCGTGTGCACATTGTTCACTTGTTCGTGACGGTGGGCGGTGCTGCGTGTTCGTCTGCTACGTGACATGTCCCATGTGTTGGTCGTGTTACTGTCCTCATGCCTCCAGTAATCCAGCCCTGTCCAGTTTCCCACCTGCAGGTTGTTCGGGCGTGCACTGTACTGGATGCCACATGGTTCTAAGCGGGGGTGCTCCATGTTGCAGGTCTGTGGGGGTGGGGGGTGTTGTGGGTCGTGGTGGTGGCTGGACACCCACTGACACCGATTGTTGTGGACCGTGATGTCTACCTTTCGGCTGTCGGTGTGCACTGCGGTGGCTGACACGTGGCTGTGGGGTGTGGGGGATGCTCCTCCTTGCTGTGCTGTGGGACTAGGGGCCTGGTGTGTGTTGTACTTGGGCTGTCCACCCTCCCACCCACTGCACTTTGTGTTCCTGCCACTTACCTGTTACTTGTCGGTTAGTGCAGCTATGGCGGACACATGGGTGTGGTGGGTGCTCGTTGTGGCGCTTCTGGCATACTTGGGGACCTGTTGGTGGTTACGTGGCTGGCTGAGTGTACACATGTCCCCACGTATCTTACAGTTGTTCGGTTTGGGCTGTGTGTGGTGGTGTCTGTTGCATGTGTGTGTGATGTGTTGTGTATTGTGTGCTGGACATGGGGGTGTTTGTCCCTGGGAGCTGTGGCATGGTGGTAGTGCATGTGAGTACATAGCGGTGTGCTGGTATACATTAGTTTGTACTTACCAGCCTCCACTCCCCCTGGTAATCCGGCGAGGATCTCCGGATGTATAATGACTCGCACCTTCTCCTCCCACGCTTTGAAGGTCTTGAAGAGCGCGGGATTCCCTCCGCCAGTGACGGCAGCCAGCTCTCTGTTCTTGCTCTCCTTCTTCTTGACCAGGCTCTTGACGTCATTCCACCGTTTGTTGATTTCAACTCTGTTCCTGGGCAGGGTCCCGACTGCATTGACCTGGTCTACGATCCGGTTCCACATTCTCTTTCTGGTGGCTAGTGGTGTGTGCTGGACCAGGTTCCCATAGATTTGTGGGTGCACCTTGATAATCTCATCGACCATGACCGTCAGCTCCATGGGCGTGAACTTGGGCATTCTTTGTGGTGCCATGGTGTTTGTGGTGCTGGTGCGGTGTGTGTTGTGTAATGTGCAGGGGGTTTGTGGTGCCGGTGTTTGGTGGTGGTGGTGGTGGTGGTTGTGATGTGTGCGTTTCTGTGGTGTGCTGCTGTCCTTGCTGTGTCACTGTGTCCTCTCCTCTCCTCTCTAGTTTGCAATGTTGCAAGGGGTTGTGGTCTGTGGGAGTGCTGCTTTTGTACTTACCTATGTGGGTGTGTCCTCATGGTCTGTTGTTTTCAGGTGTGTTGTGTCTGGTGTTCTGGCCTTTGTAGTTTTTGTTTGTCCAGGGGGGTGTTTTCGGGATGTGTACTGTGCTTGTGTATTTGTGCGTGCCTTGCTGTGTGGACTTGTTGGCCATGTTGTGTGCGATTGTTTTTGTCAGCGGATGGTTTCTGTGCAGGGACGTGGGCGCCATGGCTTCTGCCGTGTCGATTCTCATCGGCGTTGTTTGCGCTGGCGGGCGGTATATTTGTAGTTTTCCCGCGCTCATGGCGGTGCGATCGTAATCTCACGTGCGGTGTGTCGGCCGTGAGGGCGGGCGGTTTTGTGTTGTCGTGCGTGTTTCCGTCCGTGGCGGGCGGTTTGACTCCGACTCGGACGATGGCGGGCGGTATCTTGTGTGATTTTTCCGCCGATGGCGGTTTTCGGTTTGTGTCATCGTAATGGCGTGGTCGGTGTTCAGACGGTGTGTGCGGGCGGATTTTTGCCGCTTTCATGCCTGGCGGATTTTTTTACGCCGGGTATCGTAATGGGCCCCTAAAATATTAATTTAAAATTTAATTTCGAATTTCAAAAAAAAAATTAGGAGCAGGATGTTGGGTTTATAGGGGATAAGGGTGGGGAGTATGTAACACCAATCCTATGCACAGGCAAACAATATACAGGGTAGTGATGAAACACTGTCCCAGAAGTTCAAAAAAACAATGAAGTCCTTAGCCGGTGTGGTTCATTTTAATGTTCAGGGTTTTCACCAAGCCAGCCAACACGTGTTTCGTCAGTGGGTAATAACCCTTGACTTCTTCAGGGCTTAATTATAGTCTGGAAAACCAATCAGACCTCTCAACCGTCTATAACAACCAAGTACCGAACCTTGGCGAGTACGCCAACACGTCCCGACAGTTCCCGGGATTTAAGTGAACCGCATCCGGTTGACTTAAATCCCGGGAACTGTCGGGACGTGTTGGCGTACTCGCCAAGGTTAGGTACTTGGTTGTTATAGACGGCTTAGCTTTCCGTCTATTGGTGTATAGCAGGCACTCGGATGAGGAGCGCCGCATTTGGGAATACTGATTGTTACTGAGAGGCTCGGACCAGACACAATATGCTGGATCTGCGAACTTGAATGATTTGTTTCTATACTGAATGCAACTTTGAGGACGTAACCGCCGGGTTGGAATTTTTACCCGTTGAGAGGTCTGATTGGTTTTCCAGACTATAATTAAGCCCTGAAGAAGTCAAGGGTTATTACCCACTGACGAAACACGTGTTGGCTGGCTTGGTGAAAACCCTGAACATTAAAATGAACCACACCGGCTAAGGACTTCATTGTTTTTTTGTACTTCTGGGACAGTGTTTCATCACTACCCTGTATATTGTTTGCGTGTGCATAGGATTGGTGTTACATATTGCTTAGGACCCTTGTCCTGGTTTGGGGGTTTATGGGGTTATTTCCCCCACCTATAGCACCGTTTGAATTTTGAATTGGATCTATACTGATCACGTTATTAGGTTTAGCGCCATAACATCACCTGTGAGAATTAATAACCCCCCCCGTCTCAACCTAAGGGTGGGGAGTGTTTTAAAAAATATTGTTTAATTTGAAATTATTTTAAAATTTAAAATATTAATTTAAAAATAAAAATTCGAATTTAAAAAAAAAAATTAGGAGTGGGATGTTGGGTTTATAGGGGATAATGGTGGTGATTAAAAAAAAAATAGTTTTTAAATTTTAAAGATTTAAAACAATTATATATGTATATTATAAATATAATTTCGAAATTTAAAATATATTTTTAGGAGTGGGATGTTTATAGGGGACAAGTGTGGTGAGTTTTGTAAAAATTAATGTTAAATTTATAATAAATTAGAAATTAGAAAATATTAATTAAAAAAGAATTATAATGTTTGAAAATAAATGTAGTAGGGGATGTTGGTTTTATAGGGGCTAATGGTGTGGATTTAAAAAAATATATATATAGTGTAAAATTGAAGTAATAAATTATTTACATGATTTTGTGTTGATAGGGGATAAGGTTGTGTATTTGTTGTAAATATTTAAATTCATTTTTATAAAATGCAATACATATAATAAATATTTATATTATTATATTAAGAAAATTTAAAATTTAAATTTTGAGTTTGTTGTTGAGTTTATAGGTGATAGTGTTAGGTAGTGCATTTTTAATTTTATATATACATTATTTCTATCAACAAAAAAAATATTATAAAAATAATAATGTTATAGTGAGGATAGTGTAATAATTAAGTTTCATTTTCAGTATCTACTTTAAATTAATTCTTACTGGGGTGGGAATAGTAAATTAATTAAGTTTAATGTCCAGCACATATCCTAATTAAATAGTAATTGGAGTGGGAATAGTAAATTAAATAGGTTTAGTGTCCAGCACCTACCCTAATTAAATACTGACTGGAGTGGGGATAGTAAGTTAATTAAGTTTAGTGTACAGCAACTACCCCAATGAAATACTGACTTGAGTAGGAATAGTAATTACATTAAGTTTAGTGTCCAGCACCTACCCCTATTAAATACTGACTGGAGTGGGAATAGTAAATTAATTAAGTTTAGTAACCAGCACCTACCCCAAATAAATACTGACTGGAGTAGGAATAGTAAATTAATTAAGTTTAGTATCAAGCACCTACCCCAATTAAATACTGACTGGAGTGGGAATAGTAAATTAATTAAGTTTAGTGTCCAGCACCTACTCCAATTAAATACTGAATGGAGTGGGAATAGTAAATTAATTAAGTTTCGTGTCCAGCACCTACTCCAATTAAATACTGAGTGGAGTGGGAATAGTAAATTAATTAAGTTTAGTGTCCAGCACCTATCCCAATTAAAAAGTGACTGGAGTGGGAATAGTAAATTAATTAAGTTTAGTGTCCAGCACCTACCCCAATTAAATACTGACTGGAGTGGGAATAGTACATTAATTAAGTTTAGTGTCCAGCACCTACCCCAATTAAATAATCATTGGAGTGGGAATAGTAAATTTATTAAGTTTAGTGTCCAGCACATACTCTAATTAAATACTGACTGGAGTGGGAATAGAAAATTAAATAAGTTTAGTGTCCAGCACCTATCCCTATTAAATAGTGACTGGAGTGGGAATAGTAAATTAATCAAGTTTAGTGTCCAGCACCTATCCCAATTAAATAGTGACTGGAGTGGGAATAGTAAATTAATTAAGTTTAGTGACCAGCATCTACCCCAATTAAATACTGACTGGAGTAGGAATAGTAATTTAATTAAGTTTAGTGTCCAGCACCTACCCCTAGTAAATACTAACTGGAGTGGGAATAGTAAATTAATTAAATTTAGTGTCCAGCACATACTGTAATTAAATACTGACTGAAGTGGGAATAGTAATTTAATTAAGTTTAGTGTCCTGCACCTACCCCAATTAAATACTGACTGGAGTAGGAATAGTAATTACATTAAGTTTAGTGTCCAGCACCTACCCCAATTAAATACTCACTGGAGTGGGAATAGTAAAATAAGTAATTTTAATGTTAATTAAGTATTGGATATTTATGTTGAGTGGAGTAGTAAGAATAATTTAGGTGAGTGGTTTTTAAAATATAGGAAAATATTATTATTATACTTAAAAATAGTATAAACACATTATTTATATTAAAAAACAAACATTATATATCTTTTTAATTACAATATTTGCATTTTATAACAAACAATTTAATAAAATATATTTAATAACAAAAATTAAATTTAATAGCAATGAAAAGGTAGGCCAAAAATTAATTTTTTATTTTTATTAGTAATTTTTATTAATTTCAAAAATAAAATGTCAGGTAAATGCAAAGTGTATTTTTTATTACAAATTGAAAAAAAACAACAATACATATATATACAGGAGAGTACATTTATTACAGAAAAAAAGACAGTTTACTAATATGTATATTTTAACATGTAAAAAATAAACAAATATTTTTACAAATATAAATAATTGTATTTCACATTTGTTTATATATTAGAAATATAACATGATGGTTTTGCATATCTGTTATGCCCATTTTAGTTATTAATATATATTTTTAACAATTGCTAATTATTGTTTGATATTTTTAACATTTTTACAATTGTTACATATGTTGGTAAGTATTTATTAACATTATATTGAAAATATTTGTACTATATATTTGAGAAAAAAACATAGTTTAATTTTTAAATACAAACATAATACATTTTAATTATTAATATTCATATTAATAATTATTACATTTATTAAGAGTTGTACAATTTATTTACAAAGTAGATATTTTTTGAAGCAAAAACAAAATTATTATAATTTTTCAGTAATTGTTCTTTGACATATATACATTTTCCTAATTATAATATTAAATATTATTAATTCATGATATTTATTATTATAATTTTACATAATATAAAAACAGATAATACATATAAATAAATCAAATACATTTTGTAGTATTTTATTAGAATATAACAGTAATTTTAATAACATTTTATAATATTAAAAATAAAATTAAGACAATTATTTAATAAGTTTACAGTTACCATATTTGTTTGGGGCTTTAATTTTGTAACCGTTTCGCTGTTGTTTTGGCTCATTTGGGAAGGAAGAAGCTCGCGGTTGGGAGCTGCTTCATGTCGAAGAAGGTAGGAGTAATTTTCTTACATATTAGACTATTTTTAGTGTATTTTAAAGGTTGTAGTTAGTGTGCGTCGAGTTATGTTTAACAAGTTATGGTGTGTTTAGTGTTTTATTTATGTATTAATGATTAACGTTGTGTTCCGTATTTGCGGCCTAGTTAGATTTTTACAGTTAAGTCGTTTTTAGGTTACTATTGTGTGTATAACGTATGTAATAATGTTATTAAGTGTATTATGTGTCTATTTGTGTGGGTGGGAATGCTTGTTTTTTATTTCTAGGTTTTACGAAAAAGAATTTTGAAATTAAGGAACATTGCGATTTTATTTTTTAAGGAAGTGTGTATTAGTTAAATTAACTAATAATTAGTTAACACTTCCTTAATTTTTCGGATTTCACAGAGCGGTTCTTATTTTAAACTATTTTTCGGGTTTTTTATGGCTACCGGATTGTCGAGTTATAAATGGAGGATTAATTTTTGATACAGTTGTATTTTTACATTTTTTGGGGGTTACTTTTGAATAACTATGGATTATGTACTACGTGGATTACTTTAGAAGATGTGGCATTTTTCGATTACAACTACGGGAATGGTAAGTGTTTTTAAACTTTTTAATTGTGGGAGGAAATGATTTTAATTTAATTGCAGTTGCTGTTTATTTGCTTTAATGTTTAATTAATTTGTCTATATATATGTAAATATTAATTTATAAAATATATTAGACAAATTAATTAATTTTATTATGAAAAAATGCACTGTTTTTATTCTAATAATTTTATTGTTTAGAATAGTATATTTACATTGTTTGTATGTTTTAGAGTAGGCTTGTGGCTATCATATTTAAGTATTCTAGGCCTCTTGTGGAAGGGTATAGCTGAACTTGCTGTTGAAGATACTGATACATTTGATTTGTTTGTCTTGAAAGCTTTGGCTTTAGTTGGGTGACAGATTGTTGCATTCTGAGTTCTTGGAAGCTTTGTTCTTTTTGTATGGCAAGTAATAGTTTATGTAGGGTAGGAGTGCCTCGTCCTGTAGAAGATAGGAAAGCATTATGCCAACCTTCAACTGCGTTATTGGTTTTAGCTTGTTGGTTAAGTGTAGTTAGGTACATGTTCCACCAAGGAATTTGAAATTTGGGTTGTCTCCTATGGCCTGATCTATGTAATCTCCAAACCCAGGTATCCTCAAAATAGTCTAGGAGGGAGATAATTTCTGTTCATTTTGTTGGTAAAAAGGACTTTCAATTAAAAGGTTATAATGCTCAGCCACATCTGTTACTGGCACATAGGCCAGGGCAATTAGATTTTTAATTTGGTATGCAAAGGTAATGTTTGTTGCATATTCTACACTAAGGGGTCTATTACAATGGCGGGCGGACTGTGTCCGCCCGCCACCGCAACAGCAAACGGGACTGCCCGCAAGAGGTGCGGCGGTCCCGCAATGACAATTAGGATGCCACCGCCAAGGTGGCGGTGGCATCCCGCATATGTTGCATTGCGGCGGGCGGTGCTGTAAGCAGCACCCGCCACAATGCAATATATGCATGTCGTGCATTGGCATGCACAACGTGACAGGCACCGTGCGGTGCCTACCACCTTGTGCATGCCAATGAAGGGGGGTACCGTGGGTACCCCCCAAGTGCAGGCATCCACCCCCCCACCCCTCGGGGGCCCGCAATGGGCCCCCGAAGGCATTCTCCGCATGCCTTTCCACCGCGGAGTCTCCACCATGGAAAGGCATGTCACCGCATACATCATAATATGAATGGCGGTGTCTTGCAGACACCGCCACCATATTGTGACCCTATTCCGCCCGGTCGACAGTTCGACCTGCGGAAAAGCGGCGGACGGTGTTTCCGTCCGCCGCGGTGCCCCTCGCCATGCTAATATGGTGGGGGGTGAAAAAGGATATTTGGCAGGTGGATCGCCACCGCCAGCCCGGCGGTGGCCACCGCCGCCACGGCGGTGGCGATCCACCAGATATCCTAATAGGCCCCTAAGTGAAGATTTTTGTAGATGTCTCCATAAACATTGATTAAAATGGAAGTAACATCCTTGTATTGATGTGTGGGGATACAATTTAAGGATAGAATTTATCATAGCTTGCTCAAAGTCTATGATTATTCTTTGAGGAAAAAAATCGTTTGTTTCTTGCTTTACTTTACCTAATATTTCAGTATATGTTGCATTCTGTTTATTTGGTAACAAGGTATAAATAAAGGGGATGCAACTGTTATGATATTGGCCATGGATACTGTAAAGTTGGTAGAATGGTTTGGGACATATTGTAAAGGTACCATCCATCATCCATGTTTGGCATTGTTGAAGTTTAGTTATATTGTTTGCAGTAGCAAACATAATAATTCTTTTTCTTTGTTTTTATTATCGTAGAAAATAAAGGGTTCGTCACTGTGTGTTATAGCTAGCTCTGGGGGAATTATTACGTCTTCAAAACTTTTAGGAGTAGGTATTGTGGTTGTTGTTGCTTTTTTAGTTCTTGCTATGGTTCTTTTCATTGAAGCAATGGATGGTGATTGACCGGTTGCTTCTTTGGGTACTTTAGGCAAAATTTCTTTAAGTATAACACTTGTAGGAGTTTGTGAGTTAGTACTTAATTCTTTTTATATTATCAAGGGTTGCTCTAACTTCTATTTCAGAAACATTAGGCGGATGGTTATGTTCCCTAGTATATAAAACAGTTGTTTCCTGGTAGTAGCATGACCATAACATTTATTAGAATAATATTTTGAACATTTCCAATTCACTTTAAGGACAGTTTGCTTCTCTTGGGTGTAGACGTACCCCATGTAACACAATACAAATTTCCCTTTCTGAGATGTTATAAATTGGGTGCCTTCAGTCATTGTGATGTGGAAAATTCTATAAAAAATGCATATGAATATATATGAAAAGCATAATATACATGTTTATATGGTAAAAAAGAGACATTTTTTTCATATACTTCCAAATGTTGATTTAGTTGTCTTTCAATGGAGATGTTTGGTCGTTTGTTTCTGTGAAAGGAAAATAAAGCATATTTTATTTGTTGTTTTACAATTGTATATGGGGTGGTATTGGGGTTTAGGATAGATTAGGGGTTTAGTTGCATTTTTGTGAGATTTTAGAAAGGCTTTTTAAAGTATACTTACTTTGGGGCCCATTACGATGGCGGTCAGAAAACCACCCGACCGCCATGGTAGCGAGAAAAGACCGCCCACATGGACCGCGGGAAAACCGCCGGTCGGATTACGATGCCCGCCGTAGAAATCCGACCGCGGCGGTTGGATCGCAGGCATCAACATTGCGGCGGTAGCTGTTGCCCGCAGCACCTTGCCGCAATGCCAAAAGGAGCATGTCCTGCATGTCCCTGCACTGCGTGGCAGGCACTGCACAGTGCCTGCCACCTGGTAAAGGAAATGTAGGGGGGCCCACGGGTACCCCCCCAGTGCACCCACACCCCCCCCAAAACATTGGGGGCCGCAACGGGCCCCCGGTAGACAATCACCGCTTGCCTTCCAATGGCGGTCTGACCGCTGAGGAAAGGCTGGCTACCGCCGGCATCATAATCCTGCCAGAGGAGCCTGCTCTGCACCGCCGACATTATCCTGGTCCTGATCCGCCCGCCAGGCGGGAGTGCGGAAGGCAACCGGCGGAAAAACGGCGGTCGGAATTTCCCACTGCCGCGATCTCCACCGCCATCCTAATTTGACCGGCGGTTTTCTGGCTCGCGGTTGCGGGCGGATATCCACTGCTGGCACGGCGGTCCCACCGCCGCCCGGGCGGTGGCCATCTGACCGCCATCATAATGACCCCCTTTGTTAGTTAGATGTTTTTGCGAGGTAAATTCTTTTTTCTCGTTCTTTGGAGTAATATCTGTAGTGGAAACATAAATAGATAAAATATATAAGTTAGTAATTTTAGTTAGCAATTTAAAACTCTGTTACATTTTAGATTAACAGTTTATTTAGAAATGGTAATTTACTTACTTTTTGAAAACTGTAGTAGGCCTGAATTTGATGCAGTCTTTGCTTGTGGTGAAAATCCGGCAGAGTTTCGCCTTCCTTAATTCTTTTGGCTTAAGGTGTAAAATAAGAATCATTTTTCTTTGCTTATATAGTGTATTTTTAATTATTTATTTGAGTTCATTGGTTTATTTCAATCTTCTGTATTTCTATTGGTTAATTTTTATTGTGTTTCTTGGTTTGTTAATTGTTTTCCTTATATGGAAACGCTAATTAAAGTCATTTTTTTGGGTGAGGAAGGAGATGTTGAACTAATTATATTTTAATCAAATATATATGAGATGTATTAAAATGTTTTTATATGTTGCAAGTACATATTTTAAATTGTTATTATAACTGTGTTTATTATGTTATTATTTATTTATGTTGTAATAATTGTGAAAGTTATGTTTTTGGTTTAATTTAATTTGATATGTATGTTTATGTATTTAACTGTATTTATGGTGTTTAAATTTATAGTTTTAATGTATTATTGAGTTGTTGATATATTCTAAAAACGATAATATTGATGTCTATATTTTTGTAGTCGATATTTTTGACATGTCCTATATTTATTTAGAAACGTCGATATTGTTAATAGCGATATTTATGTTGTCGATATTGTTACATGACGATATTGTGGTATCGATATTTGTGTATTTTTTTAATTAAGTATACAACATCGATATTTTTGTGAACGATATTTTTGTGTCGAAAAATTTGTAGTTCGATAATGTGTCTTTCGATTTTATGTCAGTGATTCGTTTTAACACACTTGGAGAAAGCCGTTCCATGGAGAAGAGCTCTGCTGTTCCTATGATGTAGACCTTACATCCAGGCTTTAAGGTATGGGGTCTGCTATCAAAGCCCAGAGATTGTCCTTTTTATAAAATAAACTTCTTCTAGTCAAGGGGAGGGTGGTCAGGCCTATAGGCCATTATTTCCACAGTCTTTATAAAATGACTTCTCCCTTTGTATTCTATGGAATTGTAACAATGCTAACTTGCTGAGTTTATGCATTTTGCTGCTGGTAGTGGCACGTATACTGTATTGTAGAGCACGATAGTTAAAATAAACATTTTGAACTATTTCAGTGACTCTGCTTATTCTCATTGTGGACAGGTACGAGCGAGTGAGCGAAAGAGTACGTCTTGCTCCCGCGATTCCTGAGAGAGTCGGGAGTGTTGTGTTCTGGGTTGTCTAATCATTTGTAGCTCCGTGATCTTTGGAGGAGAATGAATGAGACACTATAGCTAGTCAGTTTGGGATTTTAGGTACTGATGTGGTAGGTTGGTACACCCCTATTCACTGAGGTCCTGTTTTCCTGCGCATAGTTCTGTGTATGTGCAGAATCCCTGCAACAGCACAGCTGTCAAGAGTTCACCAGGTGCAGTGGCACCAGACCCTGGGGTGTAAGGGCCAATTGTACCCAAATTATGACTATTTTTTACTGCAAAACTGAGTAAGTGGCAAATTTTCTTGTTTGGGTTAGGGCTCATTTTACCTTTGCTATCCCACTGCCGAAGGGCACAGTGTAGTATACACAGTTTTAAGATTGTTTTGACTTCTGGAGGTGCTGTTATTGCTGTACATGCTTTGGACATGTGAACTGTCTGGATAGGTGATGGAATTTATGTAGTGAACATGTTCTAAGCCAGTGAAGGTTCTGGATGATTGGAGGACTGTGTGAGAGGTAAGCGAGATGCGAAGAACATTAGGTGCAAGTGAAATGTATATACAAGTAAACTTCTAAAGAATAAATATGTACCTACAAATAGTCTATATACCAGTTAGAGTTTATATGCGCCTTGAAAGCTATGGACAGCAATCTTTACATTGATGATGCTGAGAAAAGGCCCAAGAGGAACATCAAGGAAAATACAGATAATGGCAAGAAGTAACAGCTATCAGAAAGAAAAAAAAACATGAATGTCATTTGACCTCCGGGTGGCACAGGGAGACAGTGGCAGTGATTTCTGGAAGGAGTAGCTTGCTGCAGGGAATGAAGGGAAGTTGCTGCTGTATGACTCTCCTTTTTGGGACCTCTTGATGCTAACCGCTTCTTGGCTTTTGACCATGCTGCTTCTGGGTCAGAGGTCTCTGTAGATGGTGCCTGCACAATTCTTTTCAGTGGCTGCTCCATTGATTAGTGACTGTTGGGTCAGTCCTGACCAAGGCATGTGGTGTTTTACCGTGTGATACCTAGGATCCTAGTGAGCTCTGGCTCGGGGTGATTGCTTGCTGTTCCTACCTTTCTTCTTTTTGAAATGGTTCTTTCCTCGTGCTGATCTCTTCCCCCTGTTCCTGGTGGCAGCTGTCTCTTCGGCTGGTTTGTGCTACCCAAATGGACAGCATGGTACTTGTTATGTCCTGTTGTATGCATGAGGCCTCTAGTGGTCCTCGGCAGACTCCTTACAAGTATGACAGAACCTGGTGGGTGTGGTTCAATCAATAGAAACTTTATTTGATCTCTTAAATTGAGATCATAAAAGCACGCTGGGTGTGGTTAATAAAGTTTGTTATTCAGTGCGTTCAGTTAATGGTTGCATGCAAAATAAAGACATGTTAACCAGAGCTCTGTGTGTGGCGTAGTCTATTACATTCTTCCGGGCTAGGAAGGACGTTACAACTGTCGACGCGATAGGGGATACGTGCCCCCAAGGATACAAGACTACTCTCCCTGAGAGTTTGCCTTGGTCCAGCAAACTGCCTGTGCGTGCCACGCCCCAAAAATTGATCTACAGTTGGCGTAAGTGGAGTCAAAGTGCAACTCCAGCATTTGAGAGGCCCTCGAAGAAGGTGAAGGCCCTACAGAGGAGCACAGTCCATAAGCCTGCCATAAATCTACTGGTAAGGCTGAGAGAAGAGATACTGAGCCATAGTATAACACAGAGCCAGCACTGATACAAAGAAGAAAAGCTAAAGGCACTGATACCAGGTACGAAAAAATGCTAAAGGCAATGACAGCCAGGTGCAAGAAAATGCTATAGGCAGAGATAACCAGGTAAAAGAAATACAACTGCACTCACCGGAGCAAATGAGAAAAGCACCACCCGACCTCCAATCGAGACTTGGTTGGGGGCAGGTGCACTCAAAGCATGTGGCATTCACAACAACCCAAGCATAAGCATGGGGTTGTGCTTACGAAGCCATCGGTCCCAGCAGAACTGGCCACAGAGGTGGCTGGTGGCACTCAGCACAACTCAAAAGATCTTCAAGCTTTGAAACTCTCCAATGGCAGTGGAAAAGAGCACCAATTATGGTACCGCCACATTTCTGAAACCACCACCTTCTTTCGATATCACCAAAATGCAGAAAATTGGTGCCATATGTACTGCCTAGATCGAAACGTTTGATGACTTCATAGATGCGAAAGAAGAAGTGGATGACAAAAAGAACATTTAGGGGTCGATTCCGATCTCGGCCGGAAGCGCACCTAACAGTATTCGTCTGGAAAAAAAAACAGCCGAGTGCGTGTTTCCCGACCGATTCGAACACTCGTCCGGACGAACAAGTACGATGCGTATAACAACCCAGATTCCGAGCGAGCCGTACTTACCCAATCCAGCTCCTGTTCCCCGCCCGAGCCGGATCCGTAAACGCCCGAATCGAGTCGTACGGAAGCAAATACACAGCACCTTCCGGCCGGACGAGTACGATGCGCACTCCGTACGCGCCGAACCCGTCGCTACGTCCGGGGCGTTTGAGCATCCGGGCGAGCCGTACATAAGCTCCGTTTCGTGCCACAAGACGATCCACGGCTACGAGGCGAACAAGCCTGCTACGAGTACGAGTCGAAGACACGAGAAACCCGAGCGAGACGATCCAAGCATGAATCCCATTGCGCAGGTCCTACCTATACTCTACATCTATTACCGGGACCGGCACAGACGCGTACGGCGCAGACAGTAAGACAAACACCAACAACACAAACAAACGACACGTACCCGAAATATGTCACTAACACATAGGGTTGCACAAATGACGTACACTAGCAACAGCAGAACCATAGGGGTGGGATGGCCATCACCAATGCCATACACACCCATAGGGGGATGGATGCCTACCACCAACACCACCCTACCACCACCCCTACTCAGGGGGCTGGATGCCTACCACTACCACCACCCCTACTCAGGGGCCTGGATGCCTGTCACTACTACCATCCCCACCCTTAGGGGGATGGATGCCTACCACTACCAGTACCCCTACTCAAGGGGGCTGGATGCCTATCACTACCAGTACCACCTACTCATAGGGGGCTGGATGCCTATCACTACCAGCACCCCTACTCATAGGGGGCTGGATGCCCATCACTACTACCATCCCCACTCATAGGGGGCTGGATGCCCATCACTACTACCATCCCCACTCATAGGGGCTGGATGCCTGTCACTACTACCATCCCCACCCTTAGGGGGATGGATGCCTGCCACTACCACCACCCCTACTCAGGGGGGGCTGGATGCCTGCCACTACCACCACCCCACTCAGGGGGGGCTGGATGCCTGCCACTACCACCACCCCACTCAGGGGAGCTGGATGCCTGCCACTACCACCACCCCTACTCAGGGGGCTGGATGCCTGTCACTACTACCATCCCCACCCTTAGGGGGCTGGATGCCTGCCACTACCACCACCCCTACTCAGGGGGCTGGATGCCTGCCACTACCACCACCCCTACTCAGGGGGCTGGATGCCTGTCACTACTACCATCCCCACCCTTAGGGGGCTGGATGCCTGCCACTACCACCACCCCTACTCAGGGGGCTGGATGCCCATCACTACTACCATCCCCACTCATAGGGGCTGGATGCCCATCACTACTACCATCCCCACTCATAGGGGCTGGATGCCTGTCACTACTACCATCCCCACCCTTAGGGGATGGATGCCTACCACTACCACCACCCCTACTCAGGGGGCTGGATGCCTGCCACTACAACCACCCCTACTCAGGGGAGCTGGATGCCTGCCACTACCACCACCCCTACTCAGGGGGCTGGATGCCTGTCACTACTACCATCCCCACCCTTAGGGGATGGATGCCTACCACTACCACCACCCCTACTCAGGGGGCCTGGATGCCTACCACTACCACCACCCCTACTCATGGGGGCCTGGATGCCTGTCACTACTACCATCCCCACCCTTAGGGGGCTGGGTGCCTACCACTACCACCACCCCACTCAGGGGGCTGGATGCCTGTCACTACTACCATCCCCACCCTTAGGGGGATGGATGCCTACCACTACCACCACCCCTACTCAGGGGGGCTGGATGCCTGCCACTACCACCACCCCTACTCAGGGGGCTGGATGCCTGCCACTACCACCACCCCACTCAGGGGGCTGGATGCCTGCCACTACAACCACCCCTACTCAGGGGGGGCTGGATGCCTGCCACTACCACCACCCCTACTCATGGGGGCCTGGATGCCTGTCACTACTACCATCCCCACCCTTAGGGGGCTGGATGCCTACCACTACCACCACCCCTACTCCAGGGGGCTGGATGCCTGCCACTACCACCACCCTACTCAGGGGGCCTGGATGCCCTGTCACTACTACCATCCCCACCCTTAGGGGGCTGGATGCCTGCCACTACCACCACCCCTACTCAGGGGGGCTGGATGCCTGCCACTACCACCACCCCTACTCAGGGGGCCTGGATGCCTGTCACTACTACCATCCCCACCCTTAGGGGGCTGGATGCCTGCCACTACCACCACCCTACTCAGGGGGCTGGATGCCTATCACTACTACCATCCCCACTCATAGGGGCTGGATGCCTGTCACTACCACCACCCCTACTCAGGGGGCTGGATGCCTGCCACTACCACCACCCCTACTCAGGGGGCTGGATGCCTGTCACTACTACCATCCCCACCCTTAGGGGGCTGGATGCCTGCCACTACCACCACCCCTACTCAGGGGGGCTGGATGCCATCACTACTACCATCCCCACTCATGGGGGCTGGATGCCTGTCACTACTACCATCCCCACCCTTGGGGGATGGATGCCTACCACTACCACCACCCTACTCAGGGGGCTGGATGCCTGCCACTACCACAACCCCTACTCAGGGGGGCTGGATGCCTGCCACTACCACCACCCCTACTCAGGGAGCTGGATGCCTGCCACTACCACCACCCCTACTCAGGGGGCTGGATGCCTGTCACTACTACCATCCCCACCCTTAGGGGCTGGATGCCTACCACTACCATCACCCCTACTCAGGGGGCTGGATGCCTACCACTACCACCACCCCACTCAGGGGGCTGGATGCCTGTCACTACTACATCACTAGGGGCCTGATCCTACCACTACCACCCCTACTCAGGGGGCTGGATGCCTGTCACTACCACCAGCCCTACTCAGGGGGACTGGATGCCTGCCACTACCACCACCCCTACTCAGGGGGGCTGGATGCCTGCCACTACCACCACCCCTACTCATGGGAGCCTGGATGCCTGTCACTACTACCATCCCCACCCTTAGGGGGCTGGATGCCTACCACTACCACCACCCCTACTCAGGGGGCTGGATGCCTGCCACTACCACCACCCCTACTCATGGGGGCCTGGATGCCTGTCACTACCACCATCCCCACCCTCAGGGGGCTGGATGCCTGCCACTACCACCACCCCTACTCAGGGGGCCTGGATGCCTACCACTACCACCACCCCTACTCATGGGGGCCTGGATGCCTGTCACTACTACCATCCCCACCCTTAGGGGCTGGATGCCTGCCACTACCACCACCCCTACTCAGGGGGGCTGGATGCCTGCCACTACTACCACCCCTACTCATGGGGGCCTGGATGCCTGTCACTACTACCATCCCCACCCTTAGGGGGCTGGATGCCTACCACTACCATCACCCCTACTCAGGGGGCTGGATGCCTGCCACTACCACCACCCCACTCAGGGGGTCTGGATGCCTGTCACTACTACCATCCCCACCCTTAGGGGGATGGATGCCTGCCACTACCTCCACCCCTACTCATAGGACGGGTAATGCATGACACAACCAGCATACTCCCACATAAGGAATGTCTGAAAATTACATCCCCCCAACACCATGACAAGCGTGTGTAGTCTGTGTCAAATGCCTACAACACTGAACATGACATTGAACATACAATGTGACCCCCTAGCACATGTGTCACACATAAATGTGTGTGGCCTCCACAATGCAAGCCGACCATGGCCACTGTGGCAATGGGGTTGAACACCCCATCACCACAGCGACCAAAAAGGTAAGTGTGGGGTCCATAGCTGATGCACCTTTTGAACAGTGTGGCAATGGGGCCCAAAGCCCCATCACCACAGTGACCAAAAGGTAGGTGTGAGGTCCATAGCTGATGCACCTTTTGAACAGTGTGGCAATGGGGCCCAAAGCCCCATCACCACAGTGACCAAAGGTAGGTGTGGGAGTCCATAGCTGATGCACCTTTTGAACAGTGTGGCAATGGGGCCCAAAGCCCCATCACCACAGTGACCAAAGGTAGGTGTGGGGTCCATAGCTGATGCACCTTTTGAACAGTGTGGCAATGGGGCCCAAAGCCCCATCACCACAGTGACCACAAGGTAGGTGTGGTGTCCATAGCCGATGCACCTTTTGAACAGTGTGGCAATGGGGCCCAAAGCCCCATCACCACAGTGACCAAAAGGAAGTGTAGTCAGGGTAAAAGCTGCCAAAGCCAAACTGCATGGATGATTCCTGGTCACACAACAACAAACACATCAGTGGCATAGTAGTGCTTGTGTCCCATAGCAACATAGATTGGGTGAGGCAAACAGTGCAGTGGCAATAAAACATCGTTTTGGCCATGTGCATACAAACATCACCCATGGGGGCTCACATTGTCAACATTCACAAATAACACAATGACAGAAGTGACCATCATAATGCAGACCCACATATCTGCACCAATGGACACACAAATGTAGATATCCTGTGGAGACTGTAGATGTCAGGTGAACAAATACCATACCATGGCAGCAATGGGACATACAAACCATGATTATTGTGCTGACTGATGACCTAGGAGTCCCAGGGACAGCAGGGAAAGCCACCAAACAACATACAGCCAGTGGCACACTCAAGATATGCCAATGCAGTGGTGCAAATGCACAAACACAAACAGGCAGACTCACACTGCATATCAAACACAACAGGTGATGGGGGTGTGTGCCAGTGTCCCCAGGCAACCACACAACACATGAGGAGGCCTGAATTCCAATTACACAGATGTGTATACAGTGCCATACAAAAGTTACTCATGGATCGGATTCCCCTATGTGGGCAAAGAGGCATTGTTAGATGAGAGGGAGCCCAAATAACACATGTCACACAAGCTTGTAGGAACAGCAACTAACACAGCAAGAGACAGACCCACCACTGCACTACCCCAGGGACCCCACATTGTGGTGACACTAGCCTGCATGATAATCCCACTGTGATGACAAAGGTAGATGTCATTCACACTGTGAACCACAGCCATGTGTCCTGAGCAACAAACTACCAACACACCTACACAAGCAAAAATCAATCAGCACGGCCTGCCAGCCATAGCTAATAGGAGGTAGGGGTCTAGCCGTGCAACAACTCACATTTGCACACACTCAACACCACACACCTTGATCTCCACCAATGTGCAGCAGTGAAGCTCACATGGACTGGTGACATTGCACATGCACCCATGACAATCCCAGGGGTGGTGGTGGGAACTAAGGTGCAGAAACCCATCACACATGGCCAGTCAACAAGACTCGTGAATGTCTGACACTGCACACTACGCGGTACATGGGCATGACGTGAAATCCACCACAATCAATGGGATCCTGGCCATAGTCACACACTAATGAAGAAGACAAGGTGACACACAAAGAACACACGTACACAACTTCCAACATTGCAGCTCTGACCCTGAGGAGTGGCAGCAGTCACACACACAACGTGTCACAATCACTGAAAGCTACCACAGACTGTAAATTACATGACATGTGTAACCAACAAGTGCCAAGGGGAATCCTGAATGTGTCCCTTCTGCGTTTGCCCACATCCCGAGCCCTGACAACAAAGACAACCTGGGATGACAACCTGATGAACCTTAGTTTGCCATGCACCCACATCCCGGAGTAACCAGGTCCAAGATGCTGGATGAACACAGAACAACTCAGCAAGCATCAGAAACAGGAACATCCGTAGGGACACAGCCTGTGTGGGAAAGGGAAGGGTACACGCACAGACATACTTACACAACACAAAACATGGGCCCAGGCAATGTCACGGGATTACACACTGCCATGAGGGCACTCCACTGCTGTGGAAGGTCCGCTGTGCCAAACCTTGTCTGTGCATGACTCAAACATGTCGGCAGAACACTCGGTCAGTGAGTCAACAACTACAACACACTGAAGGCTCTGCTCACATCAGCCTGGGTACAGGAGTGTCACGTCAGTCATCTGCATACACCCAAAACACGTGTCAAGCAAGGTGCACTGTATACACTGATGAGTCCTTCAACATTGGTGTGCTAAACTGCATGTCCAGTGGAGATGGGCACACAGTCAGGGAAATAGAAACATTGAACAGTGGTAAGCCCACCAGATGTGCATCACTGTAAGACAAAGATGTTAATTCACAAATGCAAAACGTACATCCCTGTGTCATATGCTGAACATCACACCCTCAGACTGCAGCAGAGGATGCCATAGATCCAGACTACAACAGGACACATATCCCATGGACCACATGGAGTCCATCACTGCAACACTTCATTTTCCTGATCTGAACACTATTACAACTGCAAATGCATGATGATACTCATCTACATCATGTACATCAAAAGAAAAACCACAAGTAAACAAACATAGGCTTTATTCAGCAAATGTCAATAACAAATCAGAAGTCCAAATTAAACTAAGGCCAATGGCCAGTCCAAATACACAGTCCCAACAGGGTGATATGTGACAACTTGTCACCCATTGCTTGCCTGCACTGGTAGGGACAGGGGACATCCCCTTGGAGGGGCATACAAGGGGCAGGCCAGGCACCGCAGGGACAGGATCAGGGGATGCCAGAGTGAGGCAGTGAAGGGGTGGTGGGTGCGGGAGTGTCACCGGCAACTGCAGTGGAGGTGTCTGACTCAGGGGGGGCCGGCACCACTGTAGGGCACAAGTCAGATGGTGTTGGTGCTGCAACCACTGCAGTGGGCTGTCTGATGGAGTGGACTGGGTCCCCACTGCAGTACCCGAGTCAGACGGGGTGGTTGTGGACTCCACTGCAGTGCATGCCTACAAGGGAGTGGAAGGGGGGCAGATGAGGTGGGCAGGACAGAGGGGGGACCCGGTCTCCACACCAGTGGCACAAACAGGCTGAGCGTCTGGGTTGGGGGTGGAAGAGCAAGTGGCAGGGGGGAGGGCCTAAGCAGTTTGGGGATGCGGTATCGGTGTGTGTGGGGAACCTGGGGCAGGGTGTGGCGGTGGAACCTGTGGAGTGGTGGCCTGGGGGATGGAGGAGAGAGACTGGGTGGTGGAGCTGCGTGGTAGTGGGGTCTTGCCCTTCCTGGTCCGGGGGACTTCCGAATGGGGTCCTCAGTCTGCCTGCACCTGGGGGAGGGTGTCCGGGGGCGAGGGGCACTCCCTCTGTGTGGGTGGACTTCCTCTTCCCCCGGTATGCCGGATCTGCAGGATCGGAGGGGAAGAGGCCGAGGTCACAGAGGAAGACCTGCTGTGTAGGTGGGGTTGCAGGTGAGGCAAGAGAAGGGGTCTTGGAGGGAGAGGATTTGGAGGACTGCGGAGTGACTGTGGATGCCTGTGTGTGTGTCTGTTCCCCATCCCCTGTGTGTGTGGTATCTGTCCCCTGAGGATGCTTGTGTGCACGTCTTGCCTTTCTTTTGGGTGTGTCTGTGCTGCTCGTGTCTGTGTGTTTGGATGATTATGCAGGTATGCATGTGCTTTGGACAGGTAGGGTGCCAGGAAGTGTGGATGGGGCCGAGGTAGGAGGTGGGAGGGAATGTTGGAGGAGGGACACTGCTGCCGTCAGGGAGGAGTCCATGGATTTATTGCTCCTCTGTAGGGCAGACATACCCGTCGAGATGCCCTCCATGAACGACACCAGCTGTGTCAACAGAGTGATGTGTGCATGGAGGACTCTCAGCATTGCTGTCTGCCCTACATGGAGCTGCCGAAGTAGGTACACAGACTCCTCACTCAGGGCAGCAGGGGACACAGGGGCAGGGGGTGCGGTGCCTGGCACGAAGGAGACACGCTCCCGAACACGGGAGCCTCCACAGACCTCTGGAATTGGAGCCAATGGGAGGGCGGTGCTGGTGGTGGTGGTGGCGGGGCCAGACAGACTAGCGGGGGTGTGGTGGCTGCTGACACCCGCCTCCACAAGGGAGTCATCCTCCGAGCTGCTGTGGTCCTCAGCTGAGGTGGATGGTGCTGAGGACTCCTCGGTGTGGCTCCCCTCGCCCTCCGTGCCACTGGGTCCCTCTGACCACTCGTCAGATGCTGACCCAGTCTGGCTCCGCTGCTCCTCCTGGTCCATGGAGCTGTCCCCTCCTGTGGCCGTGGATGTATTTGCAAACAATTAGGGAAACAGACAAACATCAGTCACCTGCACTGACCGCACACACCACAGTAAGTACAGCACTTACAGAGCCAGCCCTGGCATCCTTAGTTGAACATTGCCAAAACTCCTCACACAGATTTGGAGAAGCCAATTGTCAGTCTGATGGTCAACCATGGGACTCACACCCCTCCTGCCCTTGCACCCATCTGTCTGGTGCCTGTCTGATGGTAAGACCCCAGTGTGGACACGGGAAACAACCTTTAGAATGCATGCATTACATCACATGCCATTAGATTGCGGTTTTTACAACGAAAGTCGTTACAACGACTTGCACTGGAGGGCGCTATAGGACAAGGAGTAGTTTAAATTACTATCCAACACCTTCCCTACTGTACGTAGGCTGGAGTTGGAATAGTAAATTAAACTACTCCAAAGTCCAGCCCTCCAACGCGAAGTCGTTGTAACGACCTGCGTTGTTAAAACCGCGATCTAATGGCATGCGATGTGATGCATGCGTGGTATCGTCATACATCCGTGGACACATGCACCACCTACACAGTTGTTGGACATTGCAGGGAACACGGTGAAGTATGTGAACATGCACACATCACATCTCTTGCCACTGAGTCAGTGCAGGTGTCCGGAGAAAGGGATGGCCAGAGTCTAAATAGAAATGCATGTGATGCATACCAGCACCAGACACCATGATGCACCCATGTCCGGATAGTCCATGCCACAATGGGGTGCATGTTGCACATGTCACTCCCCTGCAGGATCACTCTTAGGAAGTTTAATGCCATGACACAGGCATGCGTGCAAAGTCATACATCACTGTCTCCAGTCACATGGCCATGGCAGCCAGCCAACAACAGTCTGCACTGTGTCACAATCCTAGGACATGGGGAATGCAAGTTATGTAACTGACAAGTGCACATGTCCATCCCCACACACCACATCATCTGAACTAGTATTTGTCCACGTCATGCCAATTGGACATATGGGGGACATGAAACACAACTCTCAGAACCTGAGCACCTCACAGTGTGCTGTGAATGAATAACAGCTGCCTGAAAGTCACAGTCGCATACACCTGTGTGCACAGTCAAGTGATCAAACATCTATAAGTCACAGAAGTATCGTCTCTCATGGTCACATCTCAGATGGCATGCTGAACCCTAACCGACAAACATACCAGTAGTCCTGACAACGAAGCCACAGCACAATGACACAGAGGCAGACACCTGAGGGAACATGTCACTGATCACAACATGTCAGATGATCCACGGGAGTGGGAGTACAGAGTCTATTGTATGCCCTGGAGTAGGCATGACTGTCCAGCTCCACCTGTAGGAGGGGTGAGTCCTGGACAGTAGGCAGGTGTCTAAGCATGTGTGACACACTTGATATACATACTCCTGAGGCCCAAACATTCTTCCCACCCGCAGCATGGGGGTGTGCCAAATACCCCAGGGACATGTGGTGAATCAGATCAGCAAGTGGACCACATATCAAAGTTACACCCAGATTACATGTCAGAACTTGGGCATTGTGTAAGCAATTGACCCACCCATGAATCCCACAACATAGTCACCGGAACAAATGCTGTCACCCACCTTGAGCAAAGCAAAATGCAATGACACAGTCCCCAAGTGACACAATTTCCTGACTGTAAGGGCCACACATATGCGTATCAGATGAGAAGTGGGCATGTCACAATAGAGGACATGGGTCCTGGACCACAAGACTGATGTACTGTGGAAGTTTAACCGGGCCAGAGGAGGGCACATAGCATGTCAGACAAAGTGCACAGTGCTGTCAGGGACTCACCCCCTCCTTGCTGCTGTCTGGCCTTCAGCTGCCCATCCATGTCAGGGAAGACCACCGCCAGGATCCTGAGCATGTGGGGGGTCAGGGTCCGGTGTCCGCCCCTCCTGCGAGGAGGCGACAGCTTCAGCTGGACCCTTGCGATCCTCCGGGTCCAGCCTCGAAGGTCCTGCCACCTCTTCTGGCAGTTGCGGATCCGGCGCTTGTAGTCCCCCACGGATCTTACTGCCCGGGCGATGGTCAGCCAGATTTCCTGCTTCTGGTGGGCATCAACCTGTGAGGATGACAAAGTGAAAATGCCATTACTACACATGCAACATATACGTGCATCACACAGTTGGATATACATGTCTCAATCACTGGGGCACATGATGTACACAGGCAGTGCAACGATGGCTATGAACAGTTTGCCAGCAGTTACTACATGGTATCATTGCATGGGAAGTAAACCTTGTTGGAATGCACTGTTACTGCACTGTACCTGTCATGACTACACACTTTGGGGGTCAGAACTACTCAGTGAGCATGCTAGCCAGTGGTGTGCACACTGTAAGTCCTGCTAGTCAGACAACATGCAAAATTAGTAAGGCAGTGGACAGCACACTCACCTGCTCCCCTGGTTTCCCATACAGCTTGCTGTACTGTGGAAGGAGGCTGTCCAGCAGGGCCTGGTTCTCCTCAAGTCTGAAGGCTGGGGCTCTCTCCACAGTATGTGCCATTGCAGTAGCCAGAGGATGCAGAGACAGCAGCAGTGTTGGTGGCAGATGTCGTCCTGGAGCATGTAGTGCAGGCAAGTGAGCTCTCAGGGGAACAGCCAGCATTATATGTGTGCCTCAGAGGCAGATACTGTCCCATGTGTCCAAAGTGATAGGTCCAAGTCGTTTGCATCTTCTGAATCTGACCAATCCATGGAATAGCAGCACTAATACACGCCCACAGCATCCTTCAAAAATCCAAGTTCATGACACCCATGATTTTGCAACATTGTTGTGGCTGGCCAACTGAATTCACTGCATCAGACTCGTTGAAGCTTCGAATACGCGTCCGTTGCCATGCCAGGCCCCAGCCAACGCATGCGCAGCGTTCGGTCCATTGCTGTACAACGCGTATGTCGGGATACAACGCGTACCCGCTACCAACAGATGCAATGGGCCGGCCGGGCACACCGATCGGTCCATTGCTGTACAGCGGGTACCCGCTACCAACAGATGCAATGGGCCGGCCGGGCACACCGATCGGTCCATTGCTGTACAACGCGTACCCGCTCCCAACAGATGCAATGAGCCGGCCGGGCACACCGATCGGTCCATTGCTGTACAACGCGTACCCGCTCCCAACAGATGCAATGGGCCGGCCGGGCACACCGATCGGTCCATTGCTGTACAACGCGTACCCGCTCCCAACAGATGCAATGGGCCGGCCGGGCACACCGATCGGTCCATAGCTGTACAACGCGTACCCGCTCCCAACAGATGCAATGGGCCGGCCGGGCACACCGATCGGTCCATTGCTGTACAACGCGTACCCGCTCCCAACAGATGCAATGGGCCGGCTGGGCACACCGATCGGTCCATTGCTGTACAACTGCGATACCTGTACAGGTCAGTCGCATATGTCACCATGCTTGTCACTGGTGAACGTATGCCAGCCACATATACCTGCCAGAGACTCAGGGGCACACCTACAACACCACACCCAGTCCACACTGTTTCCTAAGGCATGTAAGGCTGCATTACCTTTTCTGTGTATGGGGGTTAACATGTGGTTTCTGTGGTGGCACTTGTGGGCAGCCACACCCAGGCTGTGCATGTGTTCATGGGGACAGGGTCCTTTGTGTGTTGTGCACATGACCACTGTGATGTGCAACAGTTCATTTCGGAGCATGTGGCATGGTCACATTTCCAGGTTGTGTATGTGTATGACATGTCACATACCCCCAGGGTCCCATGGGGGAAGGCATGTACGTCACAGGGTGACCCATTGCCACAAAAGTGATGTCCCTCCACAGTCTGTGTGCATGTTGTGTTTCCGATGTCTCTGATTCCATGTGCACGATGGGAGACAGTCTCCACATCAACGTTGTTTGTGCATGGACTTTGATGTTGTGCGTCAGTGGCGTCCATGTCTGTCCTGCGGAGGCGACAGGGGCCACTACCTGTGGGAGTCATGTTTGTTTTTCTGACGTGTACATGATACGCCATGTCATGCCAGTGTCCATGTGGCAAGACAGGGTCACTGGGAATCTACCTGTCAATGAGCTGTGATGCCTGTGGCGCATCTGTCCAGACATGTCACTGTGGTGTGTGTGTGGAATGTGACAGCAGTAAATGGGTACTGTGACACAGCCTAATGGTTTCCCATAGCACAACCTGGAACCTGTTGTCCACACATGTTGTACTGAGAAGTTAGATGATGGCCATGTAGGTGCGAGTTATGTCCGAACAGAACGGCACACACATCAAGTACTTGTGTCTCGTAATGATGTATCATGTGAAATTGAGTATGGTGAATGGCACATATGTGGGGTGACTGACAATCTTTCTTTCTCCAACCTATGCACTGCAGGGCTCCAGCTGTCCATAGACCATTCCCTGACCTGGCAATGATGGTGGAACGTGACAGCATCCGACGGTACCGCTTCACCAGGCAGCTGATTGAGGATTTGGCAGTGCGCTTGGCACCACATTTGCAACCTGGCCGGCCATACCCTACGGCGCTGACCCTCAAGGTGAAGGTAATGGCAGCCCTGGGGCCATCCCAACCCGCTACGGGCTGAGGCGTGCTACGACTTGCGACACTACGTAGGAGCACTACTTGTGAGTGACTATGTGTGGTGCAGTGATGGGGGTGGAGTGGGTGAAACTAAAAATATCTAGCTAGTGGGCAAAAAGAATTTATTCAGGCTCCTAGCCAATATATTAAAAACGGGGTTGGTCGCTAGGGTGTCTGTTTTTAATTAGTCAGGGGTCCCTAGTGAACGTCAACTAGTTTCGAACTACCCCAGTGCTCTTCTTCAGGACAAACAGGGTCCAGCCCTGTTTAGTACCACTCCAAAGTGACCTAAGGTTAGGAAAAAAATGCTGCAAAATACTAGCAGGCAAGAGTTAATACATACAGTACTTTGATCACGTAGTATCTGTAATAGAGAAAGGATAAAAAACATTATCAAGTACAGTCTATGTACTGTATAGGTAGTTATTGAAACCATGTTGATGCTGATCAATTGAATCTAAAACAGAAAACGGCATACAAGACCTACTTCATGCTATGTAGGTAAGTGAAAACGCCATGCTGCACATTAACTATATATAATCAGACACTCACTGCTGGTGTGTGTTGTTAAGAGCTCTCCCATAAGATCCTTGTGTGGTTATGAGAGCTATGGGCATCTCAATAGTCATGTTATACTATAGGGCCAGCTTAGTTTAAACACAAAAAACTAAAAACCAAAAGAGGAATACCACATGACATTACCCTTAGTGAATAGATTGTCAGTAATCTGAGACATGCCAGGCAATTAGGTGAATGCTTATTTGCCAGGAAATAGAATGAAATGAAAGAGCATAAACCTAGAAAAACATACTAATATGTACAGACAAAACAATACGACAAAGAAAATACAGTGACATAATAAAACACATACTAATTATGGAGCAACAATGTGCTTCATGGTCTGAGAGGGGCTGGAGAGATCATCGCCACTGTAGGAGAAAGGAAAAAACAAAGCGGTAATGAAAGCTTTGTAGCAAAAAGGGGTGTGGGTGCACTGTGAGAGGCTCTGCTGTCACCCGGTCCGGTGCTGTGGAGAGAATAACTTACTTGAGAATGAAAACTGCTCCGGCTGTTGCCTGCTTCCTCCCGACCGCATATTAGCGAGTGAGTCCCTACTGCTTGTTTTTAAAGGGTTTTCCCGCCGATTCATGGTTAGGAGACTAGAGCGGAAACTAAAGAATAGAACAAAATGGCCGCCTTCTATGGCTCAATGTGGCTGCCATTTTGGGAAGGTAAAATACTCATTAGTGCCTATTGGGAAGGGTATAAGGTGATTAGAGGCAATACAAAGGTGATGAACAAATACATACAATGTGCCTCACAATGATATACAAAAGAGGTCTATATCGAGTTCCTATCATTATGGGAAGGTAAAATACTCGTTAGTGCCTATTGATAAGAGTATAAGGTGATTAGAGGCTAAACAAGGAAGACGAACAAATACATACAATGAGCCTCACAATGATATACAAAGAGGTCTAATACGAGTGCCTATTGAGGAATCACTAAGGTGATTAAGACGTACTCATATAAAACAAACATACAGATGAATGCTGTATTTACACTCCCTGAAGAAGTGTTTGATTATGAACGGAGAGTAATTGCAACTGATCGGCTGACTCTTAGCGTGTCATATATAGGGTGACTGGTATTTGCTCAGGAGTTTCCCAATAGATGTAATGCCAGAGGAGATTGATAGCTTGACCTCTGGTTAAGAGGGAATTTGATCAGATGACTTTTCTAATTGCAGGGTGACTGGTATTCTTTCAAAAACATACCCCTTAGATGTGGAGACTGTTATTTTGAGAACTGACCCCACGGAATATTGTCATTCAAGCCTTGAGTGTCTGTACGTAATTTAAAAACCCAGCGTTGTTCTCTCTCTAGAAGTCGCTGTTCGAGGTTGTCATTACATATGATATGTTCCAGGACCACCCACCTCATGTCGTTAGGTGTATGTTGTTTTTCGATAAAATGGGTTGACATTTTTGTTGTCGCCCGCTTGCACCTGATGTTACTACGGTGCTCCACAATCCTAGTACTGACTTTTCGTGTAGTCATGCCTACGTAGTGGAGATTACAGGTGCAGGTAATCAAATATACCACACCTGTGGTGTTACAATTAGTGAAACTGCAGAGTTCCCATGTCATTTGATTGTTAAATGTCACTCTTTTAGTTGCTGACGTGAGGTGACATACGCTGCAGTTATTACACGGGTAATGTCCTGTAGGCAGGGTTTGTAGGATTCTTTGTCCATCAGATTTGGTGTTAATCTTGGGTCGAGTGTGGACAAAGTAGTTCTTAAGGTTTTTTCCTTTTCTGTGACTGAACATTGGTTTGGGTATGTCTAGGTTGGCACTGTTCAGTGTCCGCCAGTGTTTATTGATTATTTTAGACACCTTGTTAGATGCTATGTTATAAGTTGTTATACATATTGGTCTCTTTTCTTGTTCACCAACACTATGAGCAGGTCCCAAGTGGTCTTTCTGGACCTTAACATCACAGCGAACCAAGGTAGCCTGACCACAACCACGCATTTCAAACCGACTGCAAGAAATTGTCTTTTGATTTACGATAGTTTTCATCCCAAACAACTAAAAGACAATTTACCTTTCGGTCAATTTCTACGTCTAAGAAGAAATTGTACTGAGAAAACGGATTACTATACCCAAGCAAAGGATTTGGCGGAGAAATTGACAGCCAGGCAGTATCCTAAGCACCTCATATCAGCAGCCAAGAAAAGAGCAAGCAATAACAACAGAGATTCCCTCCTTGAACCCAGACTAAATAAAAACACACAAGAAAAGAGACCAATATGTATAACAACTTATAACATAGCATCTAACAAGGTGTCTAAAATAATCAATAAACACTGGCGGACACTGAACAGTGCCAACCTAGACATACCCAAACCAATGTTCAGTCACAGAAAAGGAAAAAACCTTAAGAACTACTTTGTCCACACTCGTCCCAAGATTAACACCAAATCTGATGGACAAAGAATCCTACAAACCCTGCCTACAGGACATTACCCGTGTAATAACTGTAGCGTATGTCACCTCACGTCAGCAACTAAAAGAGTGACATTTAACAATCAAATGACATGGGAACTCCGCAGTTTCACTAATTGTAACACCACAGGTGTGGTATATTTGATTACCTGCACCTGTAATCTCCACTACGTAGGCATGACTACACGAAAAGTCAGTACTAGGATTGTGGAGCACCGTAGCTAACATCAGGTGCAAGCGGGCGACAACAAAAATGTCAACCCATTTTATCGAAAAACAACATACACCTAACCACATGAGGTGGGTGGTCCTGGAACATATCATATGTAATGACAACCTCGAACAGCGACTTCTAGAGAGAGAACAACGCTGGGTTTTTAAATTACGTACAGACACTCAAGGCTTGAATGACAATATTCCGTGGGGTCAGTTCTCAAAATAACAGTCTCCACATCTAAGGGGTATGTTTTTGAAAGAATACCAGTCACCCTGCAATTAGAAAAGTCATCTGATCAAATTCCCTCTTAACCAGAGGTCAAGCTATCAATCTCCTCTGGCATTACATCTATTGGGAAACTCCTGAGCAAATACCAGTCACCCTATATATGACACGCTAAGAGTCAGCCGATCAGTTGCAATTACTCTCCGTTCATAATCAAACACTTCTTCAGGGAGTGTAAATACAGCATTCATCTGTATGTTTGTTTTATATGAGTACGTCTTAATCACCTTAGTGATTCCTCAATAGGCACTCGTGATTAGACCTCTTTGTATATCATTGTGAGGCTCATTGTATGTATTTGTTCGTCTTCCTTGTTTAGCCTCTAATCACCTTATACTCTTATCAATAGGCACTAACGAGTATTTTACCTTCCCATAATGATAGGAACTCGTATTAGACCTCTTTTGTATATCATTGTGAGGCACATTGTATGTATTTGTTCATCACCTTTGTATTGCCTCTAATCACCTTATACCCTTCCCAATAGGCACTAATGAGTATTTTACCTTCCCAAAATGGCAGCCACATTGAGCCATAGAAGGCGGCCATTTTGTTCTATTCTTTAGTTTCCGCTCTAGTCTCCCTAACCATGAATCGGCGGGAAAACACCCTTTAAAAACAAGCAGTAGGGACTCACTCGTTAATATGCGGTCGGGAGGGAAGCAGGCAACAGCCGAGCAGTTTTCATTCTCAAGTAAGTTATTCTCTCCACAGCACCGGACCGGGCGACAGCAGAGCCTCTCACAGTGCACCCACACCCCCTCTTTTGCTGCAAAGCTTTCATTACCGCTTTGTTTTTCCTTTCTCCTACAGTGGCGATGATCTCTCCAGCCCCTCTCAGACCATGAAGCACATTGTTGCTCCATAATTAGTATGTGTTTTATTATGTCACTGTATTTTCTTTGTCGTATTGTTTTGTCTGTACATATTAGTATGTTTTTCTAGGTTTATGCTCTTTCATTTCATTCTATTTCCTGGCAAATAAGCATTCACCTAATTGCCTGGCATGTCTCAGATTACTGACAATCTATTCACTAAGGGTAATGTCATGTGGTATTCCTTTTTGGTTTTTAGTTTTTTGTGTTTAAACTAAGCTGGCCCTATAGTATAACATGACTATTGAGATGCCCATAGCTCTCATAACCACACAAGGATCTTATGGGAGAGCTCTTAACCACACACACCAGCAGTGAGTGTCTGATTATATATAGTTAATGTGCAGCATGGCGTTTTCACTTACCTACATAGCATGAAGTAGGTCTTGTATGCCGTTTTCTGTTTTAGATTCAATTGATCAGCATCAACATGGTTTCAATAACTACCTATACAGTATATAGGCTGTACTTGATAATGTTTTTTATCCTTTCTCTATTACAGATACTACGTGATCAAAGTACTGTATGTATTAACTCTTGCCTGCTAGTATTTTGCAGCATTTTTTTCCTAACCTTAGGTCACTTTGGAGTGGTACTAAACAGGGCTGGACCCTGTTTGTCCTGAAGAAGAGCACTGGGGTAGCTCGAAACTAGTTGACGTTCACTAGGGACCCCTGACTAATTAAAAACAGACACCCTAGCGACCAACCCCGTTTTTAATATATCGGCTAGGAGCCTGAATAAATTCTTTTTGCCCACTAGCTAGATATTTTTAGTTTCACCCACTCCACCCCCATCACTGCACCACACATAGTCACTCACAAGTAGTGCTCCTACGTAGTGTCGCAAGTCGTAGTACGCCTCAGCCCGTAGCGGGTTGGGATGGCCCCTATGATGAAGCATGTCACCATGGGAAACCCTGGTGAGTGAGGGGACTCAAGAAAGGACATTTTTCCTTTACTAACTATTTTTTCTGAATCTTATATTAGTAAATTTAATTTTATGAAAAAACTGGCTAGGTTTCAATAACCGAGATTTCGGTGTTTTGTAATTCTTGATCATTTTTGGAGGGTGGACCTAGCATATCCCTCTTTCTCCCCTTATTTTTCTGATTTTTTGGTAATGGCAGCCCTACACTTCTTTGCCATTGGTACCTTTCAACACACTGTGGCGACTGCCGGTGGGATGTCACAGACTATGTTCAGCCGTGTGCTACGCGATGTTCTGGAGGCAATGTTGAGATGCCTGAACCAGTACATCTATTTCCCTACACGTCAACAACTCACTGACGTCAAGAGTGACTTCTATGCCCTGGGGAGGATGCCACATGTCATTGGCTCCATTGATGGGACACATGTGGCTTTGGTACCACCACAGGCACATGAGCAGGCATACCGGAGCCGGAAACATTACCATTCAATCAATGCTCTGGTGGTATGTCTTGCAGATATGAGCATCACACATGTGTGTGCCCATTTCCCTGGTTCAGCACACGATGCCTACGTGATGAGGAGTAGTCGCATCCCGAGGATGATGGCACAGATGCAGAACCAGCGTGCCTGGCTTGTCGGTGTGTACTGACTTTGGACCATTGTGTGTGTTCTGCTCTGTAGTATTCTGCCCACTTTTCCAACTCAGCTAATGTGCACTTGTCTGTCCGTAGGTGACTCCGGATACCCCAACATGCCGTGGTTGCTGACACCCCTCAGGAACCCTGTGACACCAGCCCAGATGCGCTACAATGAGGCACATGGTCGGACCAGGAGAGTGATCGAGCGGACATTTGGTCTCCTGAAGAGCCGCTTCCGCTGCCTGGACAAGACAGGAGGGGCCCTCCCATATGCCCCAGCAAAGGTGTGCAAGATTGTCATCGTCTGCTGCATGCTACACAACCTGGCAGTGCGGAAGGAGTTGCCTCTCATCCTGGATGACGATGACCAACGTCCGCCACCTGTGGAGGATCCTGGCCTGGACCACGATGCCAGTGATGATGATGATGATGATGCTGATGTCCGCACACAGCTCATCACCAACTTCTTCAGCTGAATGTGAGTATCCAGGGAGATGTAATGTGAATGATGTGAGTTTGCATGATATGTGTGGGTGGTGCTCTGGTGCTGTTTGAGTGTGGCCATGTGCTACTTGACTGGATGCATGCAGCAATGTGTCCTTACAGGTAGTCTGTACTCCCCAACAGTTTTGACATGCTAACTTGGTTTTGTGTAGTTGTCTTGTGACATGTATTGGGCATGAGTATTGCAGTTCTGTCCTGTTCTTCAGTGGTTTTAACTGTGTGTCATGTCTGTCCTTCACAGGGTGCTTACTGAGTACTTTGGTCAACTTGGATCCCCCGACACCATGATTCAGCTTTCAGGGTGGCAGCAGTAGTTTCCCTACAGGTGATGTGCCACACACCCTGGACTTCATATCTTCTGCACTTGTTGACTGTGTGGCCACTGTCACATGGGATTACCTTGCATTTGTAGTGGAAACAACATGTTGCAAATGTGTAATAAACCTGTGCTTCACTTTGGGATGTGCGTTGTCTGTGGTCACACATCTGACTGACATTTGCTTACTGCACCTGTGGGCTAGTTGACACAGACTCTGAATAGGTGTGGTGTCTGTGCATTCCACAGTATTTCCTGGCAACATCACTGTAGGCGATGAGTCCGATGGCCCTGGTGTCTCTGTGTTGTGTAGCCCTAGTGGTGTGTCTCCCTCATATGTGTCACGTCACCATGACTCACATGACGGTGTTGTACTTGCTGTAGCAGTTAGCATACACAGTGTAATTTAGCAGATCATCATCACCATAACAGTATCCACATTTGAATAACAACAGAGGCAAGTATGGTGTACTAGTGATTTTATTTACAGAAATGTGTGTGTGTATAGTGCACAGGATGGTGGGTGCTGTACATTGGGATTGTGATCCAAAGTTCCCAGATGAGTTGCAAGTCTTGGTAGCAGAAATGTCCTGAGTGAAGTCCACAGTCATATGATACATTAGTCCAACTTGGACTCCCCATGTCATGTGGGAGAGTTGTGTTGCATTCGACAGGGTGAAAAGTTTGCACCCAAAGGAGAATTTCCGGAACAGGTGTTGGCTTCCTGGGGGATGTACGTGGCCATCAACCTCTCAGTTTTCCTTCCTCGGACGACCCCTCTTCTTTGGGGGGGGGACCCTCACGTGCAGGCGGCTGCGGTGCAGGGGACTCTCCGCCAGAGTCCTCCTCCTCCCTGTGGCAGTGTCAGTTGTTGCAGCACCAGATGTTGTGGGCACACAGGGAGGTGTGGCCATGTTGGTGCTAATCTGGCGGAGGCATGTCAATATGTCCCTATGCACTGCTGTGAGTTCTTGCAATGTGTCCCACTTGGACTCCATGCGAGACATGTGTGTCTCCACACGGGACATGTGGGAGTCCAAGCGGGCATGATGGGCAGCCTGCTGCTGTTGTATGTCCTTGAGGATCCCCACTACCTGTCTGACCTCTCCGGTGCTATTCTGGTACGCATCAGCGATGCGTGCCAGTTGTGGGTCATCATGCAGTCCAGACCCCTCTGCAAGCAGCAACCTATGTCTACCACCCCTCCCACCACCCCATGCGACACATGCAGGACCTGCGGTGGCACGCACAGGTGACCCGAGGCCCCCTTGGGGGTTGTTAGTGGTGTTGTTGTCCGTTGCTCCACGGTGGGCCTGGGGCCCTGTGCTGTTGTCATCGGTGGTCCTTGGTCTGTCCGTGTCGGCGGGGGTGGTCTGTGTGTTGACAGTTGTTGGAGGGGTGGGTGCAGGGGGTGCAGATGTTGGTCCTGCTGGTGCTGCATGATGACTCACACCGGAGGTGCCAGGTAGGTCTTCGCCGTACGATGAGGGCAGAGGCTGTTCCACACCAGTGAGCTCAGTGTCCCCCGGAGCCTGGGACAGGGACTCCTCCTCACCTGCTGCTGTGTCCCCATCATCGTCACCTGTATTTGGAAGAGACACACATTGTATGTTATGTTTCTACAGGCATCAATGGTTCACACACCTGACAGTTGTGACTGTACCTCTGGATGCGGGCATGTACATTGCATTGTCCTAAGTTGTCACAGTAAGAGGTTGATATTGGTGTAGCACATTGTCCTGCATACCTGGGGCATTTCAATGTGAATGTTGAGGTGTGTGCATGGCCAGCATTGGTTGTATTTGGTGGACATCCGGCCATCCTTCTCCACCTAGCCCAGTTATCCCACCATGAAGCATGCCACCCTTGCAGTGGGTTCAGGTTGACTCTCAGGATGTCATTCAGTGGTGTCTTGCTGTTCGTTGTTGCACAGTTCCCAGCAGGGCCTTGTGCTCCCCACAGCAGTACCCAGTGTCAGCCATCTTGTCAGTCCTTATCCACTCCCTGTGATGTGAGCATGGTTCAGAGTGGTGTTGATGGGCCAATTGTGAGGGTGAGCAATTTCTGTGACTACAACTCCCATCATGCCATTGCCTACACCCCCTTCCCAGCATGCCCGTACTTCCTTCCTTTTGACTCTGCTTCCCTGTGGGGTAGTGTGCCTGTGCTGACAGGAAGGCTGACAGTGTTGTCCTTGCGTTTGTTTGGCTACAAGTCCCAAGAGTGTCCCTGTGCTTCACACAGCATTACCCAGGGTGGTGGTTCTTTGTGGGATCTTCATTTGGTGTGTGAGGCATTGCATTCTCCCAGGTGGGTTATGTGGAGTTTGTGTTGAGGGGGTGTGTGAGGAGAGCTGCTTGTAACTATGGTCAGTGCTGTCAGTCCTCCTTCCCACCCAGCCAGATATCCCACCATGCAACGTGCTTGCATTGCAGGGAGTGCAAGTTGGCTTTCAGGATGTCAGGCAGTGGTGTTCTGCTGTTTGTTGGTGCACAGTTCCCAGCAGGGCCTTGTGCTCCCCACAGCAGTACCCAGTGTCAGCCATCTTGTCAGTCCTTATCCACTCCCTGTGATGTGAGCATCGTTCAGAGTGGTGTTGATGGGCCAATTGTGAGGGTGAGCAATATCTGTGACTACAACTCCCATCATGCTATTGCCTACACCCCCCTTCCCAGCATGCCCGTACTTCCTTCCTTTTGAGTGGACTTCACTGTGTGTGAGTGTGACAGCAATGGCAAGATGGCTGACAGTGTGGTCCTGTTGTTTGTTGGTGCCCAGTTCCCAGCAGGGCCTTGTGCTCCCCACAGCTGAGGCCAGTGTCAGACATCTTTGAGGTGGCTTTTCACTCCCTCTGAGGTGTGCATGCTTCAGTGTGAGCTTGCTGGGCCATGTGGGTGGGGGATGTTGAGCTGTGACTGCCACTCCCATCATGCTATTGCCTACACCCCCCTTCCCAGCATGCCCATACTTTCTTCCTTTTGACTCTGCTTCCCTGTGGGGTAGTGTGCCTGTGCTGACAGGAAGGCTGACAGTGTTGTCCTGGCGTTTGTTTGGCTACAAGTCCCAAGAGTGTCCCTGGGCTTCACACAGCATTACCCCGGGTGGTGGTTCTTTGTGGGATCTTCATTTGGAGTGTGAGGCATTGCATTCTCCCAGGTGGGTTATGTGTAGTTTGTGTTGAGGGGGTGTGTGAGGAGAGCTGCTTGTAACTATGGTCAGTGCTGTCAGTCCTCCTTCCCACCCAGCCAGATGTCCCACCATGCAACGTGCTTGCATTGCAGGGAGTGCAAGTTGGCTTTCAGGATGTCAGGCAGTGGTGTTCTGCTGTTTGTTGTTGCACAGTTCCCAGCAGGGCCTTGTGCTCTCCACAGCAGTACCCAGTGTCAGCCATCTTGTCAGTCCGTATCCACTCCCTGTGATGTGAGCATGGTTCTGAGTGGTGTTGATGGTCCAAATGTGAGGCTGCCCATTATCTGTTACTACGAGTCCCATCATGCTCTTGGCTACACTGACTTCACCAGCATACACAGGATTCCTTCCTTTCAGTGAGCTTCCCTGTGAGGTGGTGTTCTAGTGGTGGCTAAATATCTGACAGTGTTTGTTGGTTAGATTTGTGCCACTGCCTAGCTCTATTTGTTATTGGGTTTGTACATGTCATGACACAGTTACATATCACTATGACATGGCATGTATTGTGTTTATCTGACTAACATACACATCTTGGGATGATTATCTTTTTGTTGCTGTGGATTTGCTAGGGGTGCATGGTTTGACTGTCCCCTTGACAGTGATGTGTGTGTATTGTCACACAATATTGTGTATATTAGTTGTGGACTCACCAGGCTCTGGGATGTTTGATAGTCCATATACGCTCACTGGTGGTAGGATGGCCCGCACCTTCTCCTCCCAGGGCCTGAGGTATACTGGTTTGGCAGGAGGGCCACTGCCGGTATGCTGGCTCAGGAGGTAATCCTTCTTCAGTAGGTCCCTGACCCTCCTGCGCACATCATACCACCTGTTCTGGATGTCTTCCTTTGTGCGCAAACATGGTGATTGTGCGTTGACCCTGTCGACGATCCTCGCCCACATCTTGGTTTTCTGCGCCATGGGGGTCTGTTGGACCAATATGCCAAACAACTGTGTCTCTACCCTCAGGATCTCGTCTACCATGACTTCCAATTCACTATCTAGGAACTTTGGATTCTTCTTTAGGGGCATGGTGATGGGTGGTGGTGGTGATTGATGTGTGTGCAAGTGAGGGTGTGCGAGTGTAGGTTTTGCTGGGTGTGTGTGAGGGTGCTATTTGTTGAGGTGCTAATGGTGTGTGGCTTTTGTGTTGGATGAGCTGTGTGTGTGTCTGTGTTTGCTGTCTGATGGTGTTCTGTGCTGGCAGGTCAGTGGAATTTGCAAAGGATCATGGTAGGGATTTGTGGCCTTTATGTAGGTGGAGTTGGGGGTGTGTCCTTGTTCCATTTCCCCCCCCCTGTATTTATTGGCTTTGTCATTGCTTGTTTGGCCCTCTTTTTTTGTATTTTTTCATTTGTAATTGTTGTGCATGTAGGAGACGTTTTTCTGACCGAGTGGGACGTTGCAGTTGTCTCGTGCGCGCCTCTCCGAGTCGTTCCCGCTGTGTTTCAGCTAAGTTTCATATGCGGCGTACGCGTCGGTCGCGGAGTATTGTGTTTGTTCGGCTGGCTTTTGTATGCGTGTCAGTCGTACGGCTTGGGCTCCGTGCGAATCGGTCTGATTTTGCACCCATTGCATCGTACTGCGCGGGTCGGAGTTCGCGGGTACGTTTCGTTCGGGTTGATTCCTGATGCGTGTCGGTCGGTTTTATTCGCGTGGTTTCCCGGCCGGATAGCTTGTTTCCGTCCGGGTCGGTCGTTCGGCTTGAGTTCCGTACGAGTCGGTCGTGATTCACATGCATTTCATCGTACTTCCCAGGTCGGGCAACGCCGGTACGTGTCAGTCGGACTATATTCCCGTACCGAGTCGGTCAATCAATCAATCAATCACGGCATTTATAGAGCGCGCTACTCACCCGGGAGGGTCTCAAGGCGCTGGGGGAGGGGGTAAGTTACTGCTCGAACAGCCAGGTCTTGAGCTGCTTCCTGAAGGAGAGATGGTCCTGGGTTCGCCGAAGGTGAGTGGGGAGGGAGTTCCAGGTCTTGGCTGCCAGGTAGGAGAAGGATCTTCCTCCGGCGGTGGCTCTGCGGATGCGTGGTACGGTGGCGAGGGCGTGGCTGGTTGATCGTAGCTGGCGGGTGGGCGTGTAGAAGGTCATGCGGTCGTTGAGGTACTTGGGGCCCAGGTCGTGGAGGGCCTTGTGTGCGTGGGTGAGGAGTCTGAACGTGATTCTCTTGCTGACGGGGAGCCAGTGCAGGTCTTTCAGGTGTCCGGTGATGTGGCTGTGTCGGGGGATGTCCAGGATGAGTCGTGCGGAGGCGTTCTGGATGCGCTGGAGTCTTTTTGAAGTTTGGCTGTGGTTCCGGCGTAGAGGGTGTTCCCATAGTCCAGTCGGCTGGTGACGAGTGCCTGGGTGACGGTCTTCCTGGTTTCAGTGGGGATCCATCTGAAGATCTTGCGGAGCATGCGCAGGGTGTTGAAGCACGAAGATGAGACGGCGTTGACTTGTCTGGTCATCGACAGGGAGGAGTCCAGGATGAAGCCCAGGTTGCGTGCGTGGTCCGTTGGCTTGGGCGCGGTGCCCAGGGCCGGGGGCCACCAAGAGTCGTCCCAGGCGGAGGGTGATGAGCCCAGGATGAGGACTTCCGTCTTGTCTGAGTTCAGTTTAAGGTGGCTGTTCCTCATCCAGTCGGCGACGTCTCTCATCCCGTCATGTAGGTTGGCTCTGGCGGTGGTGGGGTCGTTGGTGAGGGAGAGGATCAGCTGGGTGTCGTCGGCGTAGGAGATGATGTTGAGGTTGTGTTGGCGTGCGATGGCTGCGAGGGGCTCATGTAGACGTTGAAGAGGGTTGGACTGAGTGAAGATCCTTGTGGAACGCCGCAGATGACTTCGGTGGCCTCGGATCTGAACGGGGGAGGCGGACTCTCTGGGTTCTTCCGGCGAGGAGCGAGATGATCCATTCCAGTGCTTTCTCTCGGATTCCGATGTTGCTGAGGCGCTTCACTAGGGTGCGGTGGCAGACGGTGTCGAACGCCGCGGAGAGGTCCAAGAGGATGAGGGCTGCTGTTTCCCCGTTGTCGGTTAGGGTTCTGATGTCGTCGGTGGCTGCGATAAGGGCGGTCTCGGTGCTGTGGTTGGCCCGAAACCCGGACTGCGAGGGGTCGAGGGATCCATTCGTCTCGAGGAAGGCGGCAAGCTGTCTGTTGCCGGTCTTCTCGATGACTTTGGCCGGAAACGGAAGGAGCGAGATGGGACGGTAGTTCTTGAGGTCGGTGGGGTCCGCCGTTGGTTTCTTCAGGAGGGCGGTAAGCTCGGCGTGCTTCCAGCTCTCCGGGAAGGTGGCGGTGTGGAAGGAGGAGTTGATGATGTCCCGGAGATGGGGTGCGATGGTGGCGTCGGCTTTGTTGAAGACGTGGTGTGGGCAGGGGTCGGTTGGTGATCCGGAGTGGATGGAGTTCATCGTGCGGGTGGTGTCTTCGGTGCTGATCGGGGTCCAGTTGCAGAGGGTGGTGGTGGCGGGCGTTGGTTCGGCGGTAGGGTGCGTGGTCTGTGCGTCGAAGCTGTTATGTATGTCGGTGATCTTGCGGTGGAAGAACGCGGCGAGTGAGTTGCAGAGGTCTTGCGAGGGGTGATGTCGTTGTTTCCGGCGCTGGGGTTGGAGAACTCTTTGACGATGCTGAAAAGTTCCTTGCTGTCGTGGGCGTTGTTGTCCAGTCGTTCTTTGAGTGCCGACTTCTTGGTGGCACGGATCAGCTGGTGGTGTTTGCGGGTGGCGTGCTTGAGGGCGGTCCTGTTGTCTGTGGTCTGGTCGAGTCGCCAGGCTTTCTCGAGAGTGCGGCAGTTCTTCTTGGATTCCTTGAGTTCGTTGGTGAACCAAGGGGTTTTCTTGCTTCCGGGTCTGCTGGGAGGGTTTTTAGTGGTGCGAGGTCATCGGCGCAGGCGGTCAGCCACTTGGCGAGGTTGCTGGCTGCTTCGTTTGGGTCCGTTGTGTTGGTGGGTGTGTTCTGGCTGAGGGAGGCGGTGAGCTGCTCGGCGGTGATCTTGCTCCAGCTCCGGCGGGGAGCCTGTTGCGGGTGGTGGTGGGTCGCAGTCTTTCTGAAGCTGAAGTGGACGCAGCTGTGGTCGGTCCAGTGGAGTCCGGTGGCGTGGCTGAAGGAGATGTGCTTGCTGGAAGAGAAGACGGGGTCAAGCGTGTGGCCGGCGTAGTGGGTGGGCGTGTTCACCAGTTGCTTGAGTCCGAGGTTGGCGAGGTTGTCCAGCAGGGCGGTGGTGTTTCTGTCGTTGTTGTTCTCCAGGTGGAAGTTGAGGTCCCCTAGGAGGATGTAGTCGGCGGAGGGCATGGCGTGCAGGCTGATGAAGTCTGCGATGTCTTCGCTGAATAGTGTGCGTGGTCCCGGGGGTCTGTAGATGAGGGTGCCTCGGAGGGTGGTCTTGGGGTCAGTGTGTATCTGGAAGTGTAGGTGTTCGGCGGCGGTGAAGGTCTCGTCGGAGTTAGTCGAGATGCGGATGGTGTTCTTGTGTACGATGGCGATGCCTCCTCCCGTCTGGTTGACGCGGTCCTTCCGGGTGATCTTGTATCCATCCGGGATGGCTATGGCGATGTCGGGCGCTGAGGAGGCGTTCATCCAGGTTTCGGTGAGGAAGGCGGCGTCCGGTGCTGTTGCGTCGAGCAGGTCCCAGAGTTCCACGGCGTGCCTGTGGACGGAGCGGGTGTTCAACAGGATGCATTTCAGGTGGTTGCTGCTGGTGCTCGACTTGGCGGAGGTGGTGCACGTCCGGGGGCAGGTGAATCGGCAGGCTTGGCAGGTGAAGGGTCCGTGGGTGCGTCTCGGTGAGGCTCGGTAGCAGGCAGGGTTCCGGCCGGCATTGAGTGCGGTGAGGGTGGCGGCGTCGTAGGTCCGTCGAGTAGTGTTGCATCGGTGGGATCCAGGGGTCCTGGCGCTGGGCGCGGGCCAGGCGCGGACGGGCGCAGACGGGCTTACCTTTGGCGCACCTTCGGCGCTCCGTCGGTGCTCCCGCTGCGCGCGGCCGCTGCTGCGGTCGCTCAGGGGCGTCATAAGTAAGGAGCCTGGAGGGAGGAGCAGCTGGGTGGCGGGAGCGGGGCGGCGAATGGAATCACGGGGGGCGGGGCCGCAGGGAGGCAGTGGCGGGAAGTCCCAGGAGCAGCGGGCAGCGGGAAAGTCCCAGGAGCAGCGGGAAAGTCCCAGGAGCAGCAGGCAGCGGGAAAGTCCCAGGAGCAGCGGGCAGCGAGCGAAGGAATCTCCAGGCAGGAGGCGGCAAGGCAGGCAGGAGCGGCAGCAGTGAGTGGGGCGACCAAGCCCTGTGGAGGGTGGTTTTCCGGCCCGAATCGGATTCAGCCCCTAAATACTTACAGAACCTTGCAGGTGACGGAGTAGAAGTGATATAGAAGATATCACAAGCTGATGAAGTGTCATAATGTCAAAACAAGAAGACATTGAAAGCCAACTTCAATCCAATGCTGAATGTCAACTATGAAAGGTACATTTTCAACCAAGCAAGACAGCAATCTGGTGAGACAATGGATGAGTTTGTTGAGATACTTGAAATGCTCATAAAGCACCACAAGTTCAGTGAATCCAATGATGAAGAAACCATTCATCATAGAGGTATTGATTGTTTCTTCTCTTATTCATTCCAATGACGCATGCTACGAGAAATGCTCAGTTTAGAAAAAAGTGCTCATGGCTGCGGAGGAACTGTTGTGAGTTCCCTGTAGGGCCTATTGTAATTTCTCCCCTATGTTAGTTCAGATGCATACATAGTAGGCCGCTTTTGCTTTGCACATGTTACAAAGCATGCTTGTTTTTGTGCCACACTGTTATTTTTTTAAATAAGGCTGCACATGTTTTGGTATTCAGCTCTTCTGCTGGGATTCAGCCTGAACATTTCAAACAAGGTCAAACAACATTTGGTCAGACACTAACACCTAAACATAATAGAGAAATCCAGCTGCTGTTTTTGAACAAGGCAATTCTTATCATACAAGCTGAGTTGTTCTAAAAGGAGAGACAAGCAATGCTTGCAGAGAAAAAGTCCTGAGACGAAAGAGCTGCACATCTGAGATGTAGATCAGCTGATTATGACCGTCAGGTATGGGGTCAGGCCCAGAGATCTCTAATATATAACTGTGCTCCCATAGTGAGGGTAGGCTTAGGCAGATTTGTCATTCGCAATGACTGGGCTTTTATTGTGCACAGTTTACTGATCATGCTAATCTCCTTGCTGACTTGCATATGTTTTCTAATTGCAGCACAGTTGCTTCATGATAGAGCATAATAGTTTCAATAAATATTGTAATCTTTCTTTGTGTCTCTTTTTTGCTATTGTGAACAGATATGTGTGAGAGAATGACAGGTGATGTCCTGTTACTGCGACCACCGAGAGGGTTCAGGGTGTGGTATTCTGGGGTGCTAATTTACCTGTTGCTCTGGAAGGTTAGGAGGGCATATAAAGCACTATAAGTAAGTCTGGATTTGGGCCCATAGGTATGGAGGTGGTAGGGTGACCGAGGGCCAGATATATGACTGTTTTTTGCAGTCGCAAATGGGAAATCGGCCCATTTGTGACCGCAAAATAGGTCTGCTCTATGTACAAACCCTTTTTTCGGAGTTGGTAACCTATTACCGACTCGCAAAATAGGGTTTGGGACTCGATATTAGGAAGTGGCTTGCCAAGGGCGTCCCTTCCTAATAGCGAGTCATACTTCAATGTACGATTGTTTTGCAGCTGCAATTGTGGCTGCAAAACACTCGCAGTTTACCAACCATTTCAAAAAGGTGGTAAGCCACTCGCAATCGGGAAGGGGTCCCCAGGGGACCCCTTACCCTTTGTGACAGGCAGCGAAAATGTTTTTTTAAGAGCAGGCAGTGGTCCCAGGGACCACTGTCTACTCCTAAAAAATGAAACTGAAACTTTTCATTTTTCTTTTTTTAAATGCATCCAATTTTCATTTAAGAACGTGCTGCATTTAAATAAAAAAACTGCTTTATTTAAAAGCAGTCACAGATATGGTGGTCTGCTTACCCCAGCAGGCCACCATCCCTGGGAGTGCTAGCCATTCCCAATGGTTCGCAAATTGCGACCTGCCTCATTAATATTAATGAGGCAGGCAATTTGCAACCCCATTAGGAATCGCAAACAGTGTGTGAGACACTGTTGTAAATTCCAATTTGCGAGTCGACAAATTGAAAGGGTTGAACATCTGGCCCTAAGTCGTTACATACTGATGTTCTGTAATCCCAGGAATAGTTCTGTTTCTAAACAGAATCCTTGCAACAGAAAGTGCTGATGGACAGGGTGCATATATGGAGCATGGTTCTTTTAATTTGGCAGTATTGCGTAATTTGAGAGAAAAGATGATGGCATTAGACCCAAAACCTAGACCTACACAGTTTGAAGCATTAGTAGAATGGGAAGATGAAATGTATGAAAGAGAAAGACACAGAGGGGGTAGAGTACATAGATTTATGTTTGGAAGATTTCATGATGAAAGACATGAAGACAGGATGAAGAGATGGAGAAATGGAGAGATAACTGAAGGATTGTATCCAGTTTTAATGGTAGGAGAGACTGCAGGAAACAAATGTAAAGAGAAAAAGAGACATTTAGAGCAATTTGGATATGGGTACAACCTGAATGAATCTGATGAGGAGCTGCTGGATGATATATTAGTTAAACGACCACCACCTTATCAGGAGAATTCAGCAATGGTGACACCAAATGCACCGTCAATGGAAACCCCAATGACACCTCAAATGACACCAGTTCCAACTGAAAGCGAAGTAGAGCAGGAAGGAGAAGTAGAATTTGCCATACAAACTAAAGAATTAGATGAAAAATTGAATCAGATGAACATGAAAATAGATGCAATAACTGTGCCAGTGACTATAGGTCCAGCAATACCTGTATTTGAAAATAGACTTATCCATTAACCTTCTTTACCTGTCCCATTAAATTCCGCTATAACATCAGCTAATAGTAGGATTAACGCTGTAAGTGTCCAAAGTGAACAGCCCAATACAGTTACTAGATCAACACCTCCGACTAATTTAACAATAATTGAAACGCCTAGGGAAATAATGCAGTTACAGCCCAAAAGAATAGAGTTGAATGAGATTCCCACAAGTAGATGATTGGGTGAAAGGGTTACAAAGGAGAAAAACACAGCCACAACCTATAGATGTATGCAAGTTGAAAGTAGATCTGGAAGAAATGATTATTGGGACCATAAGTCCAGACAGGCTAAAGACTTATCAGGATGATGAATTGATGTATCTGTGTAAGAGTATTACTTGGAAAGCGAAAAATCTACATGAGAGGTTAGTGGAAGCTGCAGAAGAGTTGGGAATAGACATAGGAAGATCAAAGGTGTTGCAGAAGACATATAGAGTGGATTTTACTGAAAAAGATATTAAAAATATGAATACGTCTGGTAGACGATTGCAGATAAAAGAGTTAATGGTTGTTTTGAGAAAATGGGGAGACGTAGAAAGATGGAAGGGTAGATGGATGAGGAAGAAAGAAGAATTGGCTGCTAAAGAAATACATTTGCATCCAGTAAGAGAAGTAGAAAATGTAGCTCTGGAATGTCCCGTGAGAGAAGTTCCAGGAGGAGGTTATGTGCATGTTCCGTGGACTAGACAGGATATATTGTCTTTCACCAATGAGTTTCCTAGATTGAGAGAAAAGCCCGTGGAGTGGTACAAACAAGTTGAGAGGTTCGTGAAAGTATCGAAAGTATTGTTGAAAGATTTAGATGGATTATTTGAAATTGTTGACCCTGCAGATCTATTGACTGAATGTATGATTACATTTGATTGGCCAAAGGATGAATATCCTAGGGATGCCGAAACAGGAGCACCTTCTGATGAGGTGATGAAAAAGTATCATCCAGTGATTACTTTCTTGAAAAGCAAAATTTCCCCTAAGGAAACTGATTGGGTAAAAATTGATAGAACAACCAAGAGCCGAATGAATCTGTTCATGCCTATTATGAGAGGTTATTGCAAGTTTTTAAGCAGTATAGTGGTTTTGAGAATATTGGAGATAAAGATATGGGTCATTTTGTGTATAGGTTTGTGTATGGATTAAAACCTGAGATTAGCCAGATGATACAGCAGCATATGTTGTGTTGGCAGGCCAAAACGATCGATGAGATCTTAAGGTATGCGAAATATTGTAGCGATGACATTGAGTCTCGTCATCGCAAATTAAAAGAAAAGGTGATGTGGGCACAAGTGAAAATAGCAGAGCAGCAGGAAAATCAGTTGAATTCTCAGGGTATAAACCAAATGGGAGGAGTTAGTCAGAATGCTCAGAAACTCAGTGAAGGTAGAGGACAAATGAGCAGAGAAGAGGCGAAAAAGAAATTTCCTTGTCATGGGTGCGGAAAGTATGGACATTGGAAGAATGAGTGTAGATCAGTGCAGAGGATTAATGGAGGAAATCAAATTTTAACCCCACAGGTGCAGAGTGAGATAGTTGTGCAACAGACACCACAGCAACAGGTAGTTACTACCCAATATCAAGTCCCGCAACCACCGTTACAACATAGTGTAAATGCTCGAAGATACAGTGCGGATACAGGGTTCCACGGAGGAGACCAGGTTAGTAAAAATACTAACACAAATGTGATTCCCCAATTTTGGATGCAATGTGATGGAAGTGATGTTGAGTTGAATCAATGACGGTGTCTGAGGGGGAGGAAGAGTGCATGCTTGGCGCTCCTGTAGAGGTAGATCAGTCAGGTCCATTTGTTGATGGAAAAGTGGAAGGTAATGATATCACCTTTCTTGTGGACACTGGTGCTACCCATTCTACTGTGAGAGCAGCAGAAATTCCAAACCTACCCCTCTCGGGAGAAACTATCCAGGTAGTAGGAGTCTCAAATAAACAGATAAATACTCTAGTTACTAAACCAATTGAAGTACATATTGGCCCCTTTAAAGACATGCATCAGTTTGTAGTGTGTGACTCGAGTCCAGTTAATTTGTTAGGAAGGGATTTGCTGTGCAAGATGAATTGCACAATTTATTGTACACCTTATGGTATTGCATTTCAGACACCTGATAAGGATGTTGCATTTAAAATGGTGCTAGCAAAGCAAGGAACAGAAGTGAATGAATTATTTTCACTTCTTACAGACAAAAGTGTGCCTGAAGAATTGATGAAGGTAGTGAATTCAGAGGTATGGGATTTCACAGGACAGGAGATTGGATTGATGAAGAAAGTGGATCCGATTAGAATCACAGTGAAAGATGGTATTGACTATCCAAATACACTACAGTATAAAATGAAGCCAGAAGTTATAGCAAGAATAACTCCTGTGATTGATCAAATGATTGAACAAGGAATTTTAAAAGGAATAATGAGTAGTCCTTGTAATTCACCTATTATGGGATTGAAAAAGCCAAATGGAACCTATAGGATAGTACATGATTTGAGAAAGGTAAACAAAATTGTTGTGCCTTGTTGTCCAGTTGTGCCAAACCCAGCAGTGATTCTATACCAAATCCCACATGATGCGGAGTGGTATACTGTGATAGATTTGTGTCATGCATTCTTTTCGATTCCCTTGCATCCAGATAGCCAGTATTTATTTGCTTTCCGGTTTGGAGATCGTGCTCTGGCATGGTGCCGAGTTCCTCAAGGCTATACTGAGAGTCCTTCAATTTTTAATCAGATATTGAAAAAGTCTCTGGAAAATTTGAGATTGTCTGAAGAGTCTGTTTTTGTTCAGTACATTGATGACCTACTAGTGGCATCAAAGACTCAAGAAGCCTGTGTTGCAGACACAGTCGCTTTACTGAACCATTTGGCAGAAGGTGGACATAAAGTGTCCCCTGCAAAATTGCAATTCTGCCAACGAGAAGTCCAATACTTAGGTCATAAGATTGAGAAGGGAGTCAGAAAGGTAACATCAGAGCGAATTTGAGTGATTAAGGACATGAAGCCTCCAACGACACAAAGGGAAGTGCGAATGTTTTTGGGAGTGGTTGGATATTGCAGACAGTGGATCAGTGGATTTTCACTGATGGCGAAACCTCTACAGAGGTTGACGAGGAATGATGTGAAAGACCCAGTTAAATTGGATGAAGAAAGTATGGATGCTTTTGTTAAACTGAAAGATAGTCTGTGTAAGGCTCCGGCATTGGGAGTGCCTGATTATTCAAAGGAATTTGCATTGTATTGCAGTGGGAGAGATGGATGTGCACTTGCAGTTTTAACTCAAAGGCATGGAATGTCAAGGCGACCTGTGGCATATTTTTTAGCTACTCTAGATTCAGTGGCTGCCGCATTACCTGGATGTTTGAAAGCAGTAGCTGCTACTTGTGTGAGTCTGGAACAGAGTGAAGGGATCATAATGGGTCATCCTGTGATAGTGTATGGGCCACATTCAGTTGAGATCCTTTTAACAAGAACACGGACTCAGCACCTCACCGATAGTCGGCTGACTAGGTATGAGAGAGTGATTCTGGGAGCAGAAAATGTGACAATAGTGAGATGTACAAATGTGAATCCTTCTACTCTAGTGCCAGATGTTTGGGATGAAGAAGTAAAGGATGAAGCTGAACACGATTGTTTGGATATGACTGAATTTTGCACCAAGCCCCGTCCTGACATCAAATATGTTCCTCTTGAGGAATCAGATCGTGTGATGTTTGTTGATGGTTCTTGTTTGCGAACTGAAAGAGGTGTGTTGAGTTCTGCTTATGCTGTCTGTACTGTAGCGGAAATCCTGGAAGCATCTTGTCTAAAAGGGATCAAATCTGCACAAGTGGCTGAATTGATAGCTCTAATTCATACCTGTAAATTGGGAAAAAGTCAGAAAGTTACCATAATTACTGATAGTCAATATGGCTTTGGCATTGTGCATGATTTGGAGAACTATGGATGCAGAGGGGATTCCTGACCTCTTCAGGGTCCCCCATCAGGAATAGTCAATTTATAAAAGAATTACTGGAAGCATTACAATTGCCAAAACGAATTGCAGTGGTCAAATGTGCCGCATATAAGTCAGGAGATGATTATGTGACTCAAGGCAACAGATTTGCTGACCAAGTAGCACAATATTGTGCAAAGAATGAGACTTCCATAAATCAGGGAAAAGCAAAAGAACATACGGTTTGTCAACTTATGTTTACTAACACTATTGAAACCTGGGATGAAGTGAGACAATTGCAGGAAGAGGCAGGTGATGAAGAGAGACAGGAATGGGAAAAAGTAGGATGTAGGAGACGAGAAGATGACGATGTATGGGTATACATTGATGCAAGACCATTCATGCCAGATAGTTTACTTTCTCATATGGCAAGGATGTACCATGGAATGACACATATAGGCCGAGACGCCATGGTCAGATCATTCAAACAGACATGGTTTAATCCTAAGTTCAGGACTATTGCAGAGAGCCTTTGTCAGAGATGCCTGACGTGCCAACAGCAAAACCCAGGAAGAAAAACAATAGTTAGTCTGGGAACAAGAGGGAGGGCAGGTGGTCCTTTTACCAGATTACAACTCGATTTTATTGAGTTACCTCCATGTAACAAGCTCAAATATGTGTTAGTAATTGTGTGTTTGTTTTCCCGATGGGTAGAAGCTTATCCCACAAGGAGGAATGACAGCCTGACAGTGGCAAAATGTTTGTTGAGGGAATATATTCCTAGATATGGTTTTCCAGTCACGATGGAAACAGATAGAGGAACACATTTCGCTAGTGAAACAATCAAACTGATTTGTGAAGCATTGAGTATTCAACCAAAACTTCATTGTGCTTATCGTCCAGAGGCTTCTGGAATAGTAGAGCAGATAAATGGCACAATCAAGAGCAGGTTAGGGAAAGTGTGTAGATCCACAGCACTGAAATGGCCTGACGCTTTACCCCTAGTTTTGATGAGTCTCAGAAGCATTCCTGATAAAAAGACAGGATTGAGTCCACACGAGATCTTGATGGGAAGAGCAATGAGACAAGCATTTGTACCTGCGAATAAATTAATAAATATGTCTGATGATCTCGTCCTTGACTATTGCAAAGGATTGGCTGATGTAGTACATTCTGTGTTTCATCAGGTTGGAGCTGACCCGACCACAACACAACAGACTCAAGCGCATGATCTGAGCCCTGGTGAGTGGGTTCATGTGAAAAGGCATAGAAGAAAAACTTGCCTAGAGCCCCGCTGGGAAGGACCCTACCAGGTCGTATTGGTGACGACCACAGCAGTAAAGTGTGCTGGTCTACCGAATTGGATCCATGCCAGTCACACTCATCAAGTCCCAAATCCATTTGAACCACGAGTAGAGCGGCATCTGGAGATCTCAAGTACAAGCTCTGAATCAGAGGCTGAAGCAAAAGAAACTGGTGAAGCTGGAGCACTAGACTCTGAAGCTGGTGAACATAAACTGAAAGACTCTGAAGAGCAGATTGAGGAGGAGTTGCCAAGCCCAAGTCAAGTAAAGTGGGTACCAGCTACTGGGACTGAAGAAACTGCTGTTGAACGAGAAGAGAGACAACTTTTTGATAAAAAGGAAAAGGATGGAAGAGAAATAAGTGAAAGAAATACAGAAGAAGAAAAAGAAGAAGAAAGCAAAATTAAAGTAGGTGCAAAGAAACGAAGGTACGAATTGAACAAGGAAGAAGAAAAAGTACAACCAAAAAGGGCAAAGACAGATGATCATTGGCCAAGTGGAGTGAAAAGACTGAAATACAGAGTGGTAAAAAGAAGACCCGAGAGCAAGTTAGAACAGATAAAGGAAGTTTCAGGTGAAATAGAGCAAGGAGAGTCGGATGCCAAATCAGTGCTGCGACCAAAGAGAGTGAGAAAACCAAACAAAAAGTTCAAGTCACCTGACTGGATTTACATAGTGTTGGAAGAGATTGAAGAAGAAGATTTAACCAAGGAAAGAAACAGCACTGACAGCAAGCGAGAAGAAAAGAGTGATTTAGATCCACCTTAAGAGACTGTAAACAAATTAAGGTGTCACGCTAACAACTGAAGAAAATTTTCTGAAGACATCCTGGAGATTTGGATTAGTTAAAATAAAAGAAGGGTGAAGAAGAAAGCTTTGGAAGTGTGGGATCACACTACATTTTTATTTTTGAGAACATTTTTTTAGATAGATTTAGAAAATCCATTTAGAATTTTATAAGAATTAGTATTACTATGGCAGATACACAAGAAACAAGATCTAGATGTAGTTTTATGCGTAGGTGTTATAAAGCTTGTTTATGTTTATTTTGTATACTAATAGTATTTTGGATAATATTAACAATTATAATACCTTTACATTTGATTAAAGAAGATACATATCGTCCTAATAACTTGACAGGTCCAAGGGTAAACACTGACAGTAAGCAAATTCCTATTACTCACTTGAAACAGATAGACGTTAGTAGTTTGCATCATGATAGATCAGTTACTAATTTTTCCTCGAATGTTTTCACTAAACTACTCTACAAATATGTGGAAATAATGGAGGTGAGGGATTGTTATGTATGTATACAGTTACCATTGTCTGTTTCAGAAGGTGTGACCTATCATCACCTTCCTTTGACATATGGTGTGACCTGTAGTGTTTTATCAAGCTTATTGTATAGAACAGGAAAATTAGATTATTATTATTCAAATGTAGACACAATCTTTTCTAAAATCCCTGTAGTACCTGAGTTGAATAAGATAGCACATGCAAATGTCATGGGAGATTTTTCCTGACAACAAAGCCTTAAGATATAGCTTATGCTAATAAAAACAACTTAACCTGTAGATTGGAAAAGGAAGAGAAAATCTTTTTGAAGATGGTAGAAGAAAGAAGGGCTAAGTTTCAGAGAAAAGCTGTTGAAGAGAAATTGAAAACACCACCTTGGGTTTTCAAAGAAGGCAACTATGACAAAAGAGAGACTTATGCTGCAATGGCTCTGCATTGGTCACAGAAGGGAAAATTATGCTTACGTAGGGAGAAGACTAATTATAATCACTATTTCATCGGTTCCAGTGAATGTGAAGATACCTATAAAATTATTGGGGGTTGGGGATTAAAGGGAGGAACTGACCCTGTCTTGCCAGGTATATATTATGTCTGTGGGAGGAAAGCCTATTATCGGCTGCCAGATCACTGGTATGGGACTTGTTATCTTGGGATTGTCTTTCCAAAAGTCTATCATGTAGACAAAAGTACAAATGGAATCGATGAAGTAAGGCAAGGACTAAACCGTGTAAAAGAGAACGTTTTTCAGAAATTGTAGGCGATATATTTGGAGCATTGATACCTGGAGTTGGAGTTACACTAAATGCATACAAAATTCGACAATTGTCCACAGTGGTTGATCGTTTATCAACGGATACTGCTGGAGGATTCTTGATGATTGACACTGAAATGATTGCCATGAGATCTATGGTTATGCAAAATCGACTTGCCCTTGATATATTGTTGGCAAAGAGGGTGGAGTCTGCGGAATGCTGAAAGTTCAACATTGTTGTACTTACATTCCAGACAAAAGTAAGAATTTGGAAGGATACATTCAGAATATCACTGATTTGCATAAGGAAGTAACCCAACTGGAGGTTGACGGTGTTTGGGAGATACTAAGTAAATGTTTCTCTACTATAAGCAATTGGTTTTCTTCTATAGGTAGTTCCTTAGTTGCAAAAATAATAGTACCAATAGTTTTTGTAGTCACTATGGTACTCATGATACGAATGACCTATGTTTGCGTGAAGAAGAGTCACAAAGAAAAGAAAGAAAGGACATTCAGTAAGGAACATAAAGAAAGGGAAAGAGAGATAGAAGAGATAGAGATGGGAAATTTCAAAGAGAAATTGTATGAAAAATGTAAGGAGCAAGGGTCAAAAGACAAAATACCAACTATATATCTTGAAAAACCGTATGTTTGGGGATTTTATGATGGTAAAACCATCAAAGGGGGATTGATGGAGTGAGGTTTGTAAAATACATCCTCATGAAATTAAGTAACCCCATAATAATGTATTGACTGCATGAACTAATCAACTCTGAATGCACACATTTACACAGGGGCAAACGCATTTTACATAATATGCTTAACCATGTGGGCATGAGTACATATTAACTGTTTGCGCTTTGAAAAACTGTACTAATGCATGTTTATGCTGTGTTGTACGTTGCACATTTTGCAAGTTGTGCACAAATAATGAAAAGGTTGCTTTAAATTAATAGCTTTCGCTAGGATTTATTTAACACAGGGCATTAGTATGGTGGGAGGGAAAAATAATAGGTTTTATTTCATGAATTAATATTCTTTTGTGTTTGTTTACTTTAGTACGGGATTGGGCCTGCATGAAAATGGCCTCTCGTTTAAACAAGCATGTGGTTGGCCTGGTCGGTATGAAGTGCGCATGTGCCAGGAGGGGTTGCCTGCTCGGAGACTGCAGAGTGTACCAGATGATGCAATCCGTGTGAAGGCCATGTTGACCTGTGTCTTATTGTTTATGTGCCAAGATGCGACAGCGACTGTGGGAGCAGCCATCATTACGTGCAATTCGAATGTGAAAGCGGATATCATAATGTACAATGTAACAAAATGTATAATTATGAATACTAGTGGTATACGAATGTATTGGTCTTAAATCCTTCCTTTGTTAGAACCGGTATAGGATGGATTTGTGGGGAGAACTGGATGAGGCGACCCTAGTATGATTTATGACAACCAATCACAGACCGAGTTTCTACCGATACTGCAACATTGTAAGATAGTGTGCTAGGCAGAAAGGTATAACTGATATCCCAATTAGTGGTGTGGCAGCTCGGGGAGAAGAGATGAGACAGATGCAAGGCAGTGTGGCAAGGCAGAGCGGTCCGGTATAGCAGTGCAGTCGGTGTGGCAGATCAGAGAGAAGAGACGATCAGAACGCACAGAGAAGATCCAAGACTGAGAGAGCAGACCAGCACAGAGTCAGAGAACCTTTAGGTACGAGAACGTTGCGGGAGTGCTGGGGAGGAGACTGCGACTGAGGAGGTAGATTAATTGGGAGATTAATTTTAGTTGTTAGTTTATAGCAAACTTTGCTGCATCTGTCCTGTTAACTTTGTCGTCTGAGCCTATCTCTGGGGACCTCTTGCCACAACCTCGGCCAAGGAAGTGGTTTTCCTGATTCTTTGGTGGGTATTCCCTCCTTGATTGCTTAAGTTTGCAAATATATTTCTGCAGGTATTTATGCTGTACCTTCTTTCCCCATTCCTTTGCATGCTTTGATATCGATGCAAATGATTAATTTTGATTACATTGCTTGATAATTTGTTCTCTTATATGTAATCTTGCATGTGCACTGACAATCTAATCACGAGCATTAATAAGATAAAATCATTAACTAAAGAAATAACTTTGTGGTTATTTAGTTTAATGTTAAACTGTTTAGTTAATCATAGTCACCATCAACTCTTCAACTAATGGTCCATCGACCAGAAGAAGAAGAAGTTGAAATTACGAATAGTTAGAATTATATACAATTGTTATTAATGTGAAGCTTAGTACTTAATAAAACTGACAAATTAAACCCCCCAAATCCAGCGCCAGTCCTCAGGGATCATTTATGGGTAATGTGTGATGGGCCCCGTTGTTTGGTAAAGCAATTTATGTATGACAAGATTTCTTTTGGTCACTGGCTCAGGAATTTAGGGGTTGCGCTGGATCAGCTCTATAATGGTAACTTGCTTTTATAAAGCTGTACGTGCATCACTTCTAACATTATAACGCTTGCTACTGAAACGAATGGCACTCAAGTAACTATCCTCGGAATAATGAGAGTACCAGTTATCTTGACTGAGATTTTAACCCACGCTCTGCTGGTTGCCACCATATATGTGAGTAAAGCATGCTGTTTTCCTAAGCTAATCTGCCACACTTCATGGTGTGGAGTTGCCTTGTCTCTTAAAAGAACTGCCATGTATTTTTTTTCATTCTCTTTTTTCCCCCGTTTTTGTCAAAATGCAGCAGAAATATTTTATCTTAAATTAATTCATTCACTTACAGATCACCAATGATTTACAATCATATAATTAATAACACAGGCATTAGCACATATTATGAACAGCATTCTCATAAATCTCACAATTGCTTGAAAAAGCCAGCTATCCACTAGTTTTGCCATTTTTAAGCTCTTTCCCAGTTCTGCCAAAGTTTTTCATATCGCTTTTTTGCGCCCACACTTTTTGTATACAGGTTCTCATGGCTTTTAACCTTTTTTTTTTTTTAATTTATTTATTGAAAAGCTTGCAGCAGTAATACACATAGCCCCAAATCTGGGGATGCAGCAATTTCAACCACACAGATAGCGATACAAGCCATTTTTATGTTAACATGGAAAATCAAATAACAGGTCCCCCCCACCCCTCCCGGCACTTTAAAACAATGTGGCATCGTACAAGTGTCGGATCCAAAGCCTTGTGAACACACAGGAGTGATAGTTCATAAGAAAACAGTCCCAAGTTCAGTAATTCCTGGCCAGACACATAAGAGAAAGAACAGTGCAGTAAAGAGTGATACATTACACAACAGGGTGGCTCAGTAAGTACACGGTGAGTGGAGCACAGAAATCTTTGGGCCGGGAGACCCCAGGCAGCTCTTCCGCATAGGCCTCCAGTTGTTCCCTACAATATGTTAAGTCGCGGATCCATTTCTTCACAGTGGGCGTGGTTTTCAAACCTCAACATTGCGCCAGAGCACGTTTAGCCAGAAGAGTCGAAACAGCGACCACCCGCCTGTTACCGGGCTTAAGATACTTCACATTGCCCAACAGGCATACCTCCGGGGCACACCACACGCTCTCCATCACAACGTCTGAAAGCACACTCACAACCTTGGCCCAGAATGCAGCTATCCCTCCGAAACTGCCATGCCAGATGCAAAAAATCAGCGTCAGCCTATCCGCACCGCACACAACTAGCAGTGTCACGCAGACCAAATCTCCGCAATTGCACAGGAGTATAGTATAGCTGGAGCAAAAATTTGAAATGGATTATGCTCACAGCAAAATTTCCAGTGATCCAGCGGCAATACAAACCCCAGCATAGCATTCCATTTAAGATATGAAGGGTGGTACCCTGGCTCCCTCTCTCGCTGTGACGCACCATATAGCCTAGTGATCAGGCCCTTACGCTCTTTCCCAGCCAGAACTGCCTGCAGTGCTTGCAGTGTTTGGGGTTCAGTGGGATAATGAGGATAGACGGCTCTGACCGCTTGCCGCACTCTCACATAGGTGAATCCCAGCATCAAACCAGTATCCCGACCCGCCTGTACATCCCGCAATGAGCGGAACTGACCCTGGTCATATAGGTCACCCATCAATGTAACACCAGCTGTCTCCAACGCGCGTATAGCGGGTCGCTCCTGAGCTGCCGAGATGTCGGGATGCTTAGCAATAGGTAGCTTCGGGGCGTATAGGTAATCCAGCTGTGCCCTTTTGGCAAGAGCACGCCAGGCCCAGTAAGTACAGAGTACAGGATTAATTTCCGTCCTGGGGCCTCCGTTCCCACCAGAGAGTGCTGCCACCACCAGCAGCATCGGGAGTACCGCGTCGGACTCAATCGCCGTATGAGGCAGAAACCGCTGCGGAAAGAACTAATAATGCGCAAACTGCGCCTGTGCGCAAAAATAATATAAACGCATATCGGGCGCCTCAAACCCCCCCAGGTCAAATGGCTGCACCAAGACATTCCAACTACATCGTGGCTTCTTACCCCCCCATACAAAGGACAGTAGGGCCGTCTGCAGTGTCTTAAACAGAGAGATATTCAGCCGAATGGGAATATTTACAAACAAGTATAACAATTTGGGTAATATAGACATTTTTGTCACTGCAATACGATCAGACAGAGGCAGCCGGGCCCAACGTTCCGCCTTATCTATGATCTGTGTAACAACACGGCCATAATTCATGGAAATTACCTGGTCGGGATCCCTATGTAACCATATTCCCAGATATTTCACCGGGTCGTGGGTCCAAGTCAGAGGGAAGTCCAGCTCCACCTCACACGTGCCAGCTGTCAGCGGGAACACCGTCGATTTAGCCCAATTAATCCCTAACCCAGAGTAGCCCTCAAATTTAACGTACTCGCGGAGCAATTCCAGCAGGTAGGTGGCAGGCTCGCGAACATAGAGGAGCATGTCGTCGGCGTATAACGAGACCACAAGGGGTCACTGCCTGAAACGCAAGGCAGCTGACGCATGCCGTTGTCGCAATTTGCAAGCCAGTGGCTCTAAAGCTAATGCGAAAAGCATCGGCGATAGGGGGCAACCCTGCCGCGTGCCCCTGCCAATAGGGAAAGCCAAAGACACCCAGCCATTAACACGCACTCGAGCCACAGGCACGGTATACATCACCCTGATCCATTGAAGAATGAACGGTGGAAGGCCCATTCTCGTCAAGACAGTGAACATATAATCCCACTGAAGGGAATCAAAGGCTTTCGCCGCATCAAGCAGCACCGCCACTGCCTGGAAGTCTGGGTCAAAGTAATGTAAGGTGGCAAAGACCCTGCGCAAGTTGTGTGTGGTAGACCTAGCGGGCACAAACCCGGACTGGTCGGGGAGTACCAGCAGGGGGACAAGCGGCTGCAACCGGAGAGCAATCAACTTTGCCAGGATCTTAGCATCAATATTAATAATCGAGAGAGGCCGATAAGAATCACTACGATTAGCAGCCTTATCAGGCTTCAAAAGCATAACCAATAGGGCCTCCTTCAAAGGTGGGGGGAGACATCCAGTATCATAAGCCTCCGCGTAAACTTCAAGAAGTCTAGGGGCCAGGTCATCCACATAGGCCTTATAAAATTTGCTGGGGAGCCCATCCAGCCCCGCGGCCTTACAAGTAGGTAGGGACATAATAGCAAGCTTCACATCCTCAACGTCGAACGGTTGAGTAAGATATTCCCTGTGGTCTAGAGACAGCCAGCCAAGGGCAACATCATCGAGGTAGGAGTGTATGTCCGCCTCAGGGACTTTAGACTTGGATTCGTAAAGCCTAGTGTAGAAATCAAGGATTACCTTGCTAATCTCAGGCGTGGTGTAATGAGCTCACCCCTCACCATTTAGCATCTCTGTGATGTATTCCTGGCTTTTGTGCCAGCGAGCGGCTCGGCCTTCCACCCTCACCGTATTATTTAGCCGTGCATCGCCTGGATCTATGAACCAATTCTTGATCCACAGTGTCATTATGTTCAGTCACCAACTTCCGTATGATGGACAGCATCACTGGGGAGGGGTCTACCTCGTAAGCACGTTCTAGAGTGGATATTTCCGCAGTTAATTTATGAATTCTACGCCGGAGGTCCCACAGCACACCCGCCTGCGCCCCCATACAGACCCCCCTGATGGTCACCTTGAAGGCTTCCCACAGGACGCCCGCACTATCAACAGGGCCCTCATTCTCATGGAAATAATTCCAGATGGCCTCCCCAATAGTGTGCTTAAAGACAGAGTCTGTCAAGGAAGCTGGCTGTAGCCGCCACGCAAATGGAGGCCTCTCACATGTGGGTATCTGCAGCTCCAGAAGCACCGGGGAGTGATCTGAGAGTGTCCGAGCCATGTGCCTGATCCTGACCACCCATGTGCAAGCAACCTCAGTGGCAAGCCATATATCCAGGCATGTACACGTCCCATGCACAAAGGAGACAAACGTACTCTCACGCACCCCAGGATGCCGCATGCACCAGACATCACGCAGTCCTCCTGCCTCCAACAGTCCCAGCAAAACCTCCGATGCATGCTTAGGCCGCACCGTCCCCTGTCCCATACGATCCACAGCCATATCCAAACAAACATTAAAGTCGCCACCCCAGAGTATCTCTACCGTAGGGAACCCCGAGATGCGGCGCCATGCATCCACAAAGAAAGCCGGATCGTCAATATTTGGGCCGTACACATTTGCCAACAATACACTCACTCCTCCCAGCTGGCCATGTACCAGTGCCACACGACCCTGTTCATCCGTTTCGGCCCGAATGACAGTAAATGGGAGCCCGCGTTTAACCAGGATCATCACTCCACATGAGTAGGTAGAGTACAAGGACGCTACCCGTACCCCCGCCCAGCACGCACCCACGGTTTTCTAAGAGTGTTTGGTGAGATTTGTCTCTTGAAAAAAAGCTATCTCGACGTCCATCCTATCCAGATAGGCCAGTACAGATCGAATTTTTTTGGGAGTGTTCAGGCCACGAACATTCCATGTGAGGAATTTTACACTACCACTCATTAAGTCTATCTAACAAAGCAAACACCCTAGATGGAGAAATCAAAGACCTGTGTCCACAAACATAGCAAAAAAGGACATGCAATTATACTGTAGATAAAAAGTGCCCCTCATCACCACCCCAACCCCCTCCCCCAACCCCCCACCCACTTCAGCGTCCCCAACTTGCTAAAGCTATCCCAACCCGGTCCTACCCGTCCCAACCAAAGAGTAAGAACAAACAAATACAGATGGGGTACTCCCATGTGGGGGGCGTCAGAGCGCTCCTAACCTCCTATCAAGTAGGAGGTGGCTGAGCAGGTCTAGTACTTATGCGTTTCATACTATAATATGCACTCCCTATTCCCTGGCCCTAAATAAGTTCGTCTAGGTAGAGAGGAAGAAAAATCGCAAGCTGGAAAAGAAGGAACAGTTAGGAACAATAACATTTCAGAGTGCAGAGACGGTTAGCCAAGATGCATTACAAAGGGGCTGACAAGCAGACAGCCATGCAAGTCCCCCTACTGTTCCTCATTATCCGACGATAGCTGGGATTCGCGTCGTGTCCGCTTCAAATGTTTAGCATGCTCCAGGGCAGCCTTGGGGTTGGTGAAAATTTTGGAATCCCCCTCCGGACCAATCCACAGACGAGCAGGGTATTACATTGCGTAGGGAACCCCTTCGGAGTGTAAGAACTTTTTTACAGCACCAAACTCCCTCCATGCAGCCTGCACAGCAACTGTAAAGTCAGGAAAGAACGAGAGTGAGTTGCCCTGATGTACAATATTACCCTTGTCACGGGCCATGCGCAAAATAACATCAAGGTCTCTGTAATTTAACAGCCGCGCTATAATCGGACGGGGGGGAGCTCCTGGGGCAGGCCTCACCGCGAGGGAGCGGTGCGCTCGTTCGATGATAAACATGGGGGACGGCTGCTCAGTGGCAAATATGTCCTTGATCAAATTCTCCATGAACAACTCCATCCTGCCAACATTCGTGGATTCAGGCAGCCCCGTAATTCGTATATTATTACGCCGGGAACAGGCCTCCAAGTCCTCGTTCTTGGCTTGGATGAGAGTCAGAACCTTTTCCATGTTCAGTGTCTTCCCGGCGACCTCACTAAGTCCGTCTTCAGTTGCTGATACTCGCTGTTCCACCTCTCCCATGCGGGTATTTTGTTTCTCCAGTTGCGCTGACATATGATCCAAGCGATGGTTCACAGCCGCCATCGTCCCTTCTATAGACTGGAGGCTACGTTGCATGGCCAGCAGTGTCGTCTCAAGGGTGGGGGGCCCCGCAGCCGGAGCGTCAGCCTCCGAGTCTGAGGCAGCCAATTGTGACGTGTTTGAGGATTTACGCACCTCAAACGTGAGGCGAGGTTGGGATTTGTCAGTTCTCCCCATGGTGATAGCAACAATTACAGGCGTAGGTTCCGCAAGCACAACGAACCCAGACACATCGATCCCAAAAGACTGAGGACCCAAGGATACACAGGTCGCCTGTGGCGATGAGCGAGCTGCACTTTAGCACTCCGAGCTGCAATAAGGCCAAGAAGAGACCCTCCCCAGCAATAGCAACTGTCAGCAAATACACCAGATCGTAGAAACTCACAAGGTGTAGGCCCCCCAGCCCCAGGGCAGTCCGTTTCAAGTAGTAATCCTGTGCTGTGACCCCTATATTGGTGAGGGATGTTTAGATGTGCCCAGTTCACATAGGGGAGACTCAAGCTGAACTGTTGAGCCAGAGGGCGGCGGTGGTGCGTTGTATACCAATTACGGGTGGCCAGCGGCCCCACGGCAGGCCCAGAGGCCCAAAGAAGCAGCACAGCAAGTAGGGAACAGCTTGCTGCCCCCCGCGCCAATGTCCGATGACCTCTGGAGGTGCCGCTGTGAAGAGGTACAGGCAACGTCGCAGTCTCTCAGGCCGCCTCGCCACTACGCTTTCATCCACTGCGGCCTGCTCCCCTCACGCGCATTAGCAGCCAGCAACGGCTCGCGGGCTGCGGCCCTAATCCGGGCCTACACCCACCTCCGCAGATACCGGCCCGGACCGCACACCACTCACCGCCGCCAGCGCACAGGTGTCGTCACGGCTCCTCTCCACAGAGCGGGGTAGTCCAGACAGGGCCAATGAGCCCCAGTCTCCCAGGCGCACCACTCCTCTTCCACCACCGGCAGCTGAGGCACGATTCTCCTCACAGGTCAGCGGCCCAAGGGGCAGACAGCAAGCGGGCGCCGACAGTGCGCCGCAATCCCGGCCAGCTCCCCACACAGCCAACTGGTCACTACCGGGCACAAGGAGGCTCAGCAGGCGCCGATGCACTTCAACTCCCGGACATCACGGGAGCCGCCATCTTGCAAGCAGACCGCTGGAGCCAGGCACCTCTCGTCCGTGGCCGCCCCGGTGGTCCACAGCTGCCAAAACCGCCCCCTACGCAGGCAGGGTTCTCCAGAGGTGAGGAGTGCTCAATTTTAGCGAGTATATTCGGTGTAAACAAGCGGATAATTAGCAGATAAGGGCTCAGTGGGGCAGAGCCTCTCTAAAGATCGGCCATCTTGCCGTGCGCTCAAGCCACGCCCCCCCATGGCTTTTAACCTTGCACCCTTTAATGCATCACTGATCGACAGTTGGTATAGCTACTGACTTCCAGTTCGCCAAAATAAGTCACTTTTCCACTAAGGTATCTATGGAACAGAGCTGGGTTTGTTCGGTGGAAAGATTTTTCTGCCCTATGGAATGCCAAAGAGGGATCCCAGTGGATGGGGAGTTATTTCATGTCCCATCTGATTCCCCATTTCATTTAATATATTGGTCCAGAATACAAGCAGTCTGGGACAAGTAAGTATCATATGGAGCCAATCCCCAGGTTCTAACCCACATCTAAAACATCTAGCTTCGGTCCCACCATACATCTTCTTAATTTTATCTGGTGTATAGTATTTCATCCATTTACAATAAAAAGCCATTCTCTTGAAGTTAACAGCGTGAATTCCTTTCCTGCTGAGCTGATTTAAATAATGCCATTGTTCTAAAGTTATTGAGCAACCAGTGTCAGCGGCTATTTTACTTATATGATCAGATAGTAACTTCGGACCTAGATGCTGGAGTAAAACTCGATACCAATTTCCAACTCCTGATAAACGGAAGTTTAAAAAGGTCCGGCAAATTGTATTTCTTCTTTCATTTATGTCCACAAGGTAGCTGGAGCAAAAGTGCTGAATTTGGGTATAGCTAAAAGAGAGTGTGGGGCTTATAAATGGGTTCTCCTGCCTTAATGTCGGCCATGTAATAAATTGATTGTTACGGAAAAAATCCTTAAATCGCCGAAAATCCAGTGTCAACCAGTTGCTGAGTATGGACCGATTGAGGCTCAAGCCAAGCCCTGAACAGAAATCAAGTTTTATTTGTGGGTGTAAATGAGGAATTTTTTATTCTTGCAAAATAAGATTAAAGCGGTCAACCACAATTCGAGGGGTCTTATTACACGTTCTCTTCGGTAATCTGGGAATCTGTAAAAAGGAGACGGGATCAATTCTGGCTATTTTTAGCATATTATTCAAAAATTAATTATCATCACAAAGTAATCTTTTGGATGCCAACGTTAAACGAATTTAGAAGAGCCACCTGATAAGATTGAAACGTGGGAGCGCGAGGCCGTCTTCCTCCTGTGTTAGTAGAAGAATCGGTAATTTTAGCCACGTTTTTTTGCTTTGCCAAATAAATGTACACATTTCTGCAACAATGGCATTGAAGAATGATCTAGGTCATGGGTACTCACAAACATTTGCCCAGGGGCCACAAAGTATGGTTTGTGGTGTGACCGAAGGCCACACTGATGCCAGCAGGTTGGCAGTAGGGGGTCTGGGTGGGTCAGGGATTGTTTAAGGAGGTTCAAAAACATGTTAAATAAACGGGCAAGCATTTATTTGCAGGTTAATAAATGCTTGCCCATTTATTTAACATTTTTTTCTGAATATTAGGCCTCAGCAATTAAACAGCAGCTGGTGCTGCTGTTCACCAAGGGGGCCGCATTTAGAGGTCTAGAGGGCCGCAAGTTGCCCCCGGGCCATACTTTGAGTATCACTGATCTAGGTATTTTAATCAATACATTTGAAAAAGTGAACAAGAACAGAGGCAGCAAGTTCATTTTCACAATTGAGATCTGACCTATAATCGTTAGGGGAAGTCTATCCCATTGTTTAATTAGCACACAAACCTTGGTTAATAAGGAAGCATAATTTAGGGCATATAAATCATTAAAATATGAGGTCACCCTAACACCCAAGTATCAAATCAGGCACCCTGCCTGAAACGTCATATGCATAGTAGATGGAAGAATCTTCGGGAAACAGTTGAACAATAAAGCTTCTGATTTTGTCTGGTTAATTTTAATAGCTGCTGATTGCTTTAAATTCGGTGATTTTATGAAAAGCATGCTGAATATATACCTTATCTGCAGCTAGATATAGCACGATATCATCCGCCAGGGTTGTATTGGGATTAAAAATCGGCCCGGGCACGCTATAAAAAAGTGGCCCACATTTGCATATTGTCTTTCCGCAAAACAGTGCTTCGGCGAATTTTTTTTTAAAAAGGAGGGGGGTAAAAAAATGCACGGATTAGTTTACAGTGGTGAAACACACCTGAAAACAAGTGAGGCCACTTCTGCTCAGGCCCCCTGCCGCCGCTCAATATGCATAAATTAATTGGCCGGCCCAGCGAGAGAAAGGGAGTGACACCTCTGCCCGTTGATAAAAGGGAGGTAATGGACGCCCATCTGCCTCCAGAATGGCCACTCAGGCACCCACTGGGCTACTGTCAGTATCCAAACAATGCAGAAACCACCCGAATCGGCCCCCCCAGACTGCTCAAAAAAAGCAGCCCACAGCTGGAACTGGACACCGGCCCCTCGGGCATTGCCCGAGTGCCCGCGTGACCAATCTGACCCTGTCATCCGCATATAATTTGAGCTTTGGTGCTCCCAAAAGTAGGCAGACTGATGGTTTGGTCTTGGCAGATGGCACAAGCTAATGGCTCTATAAATAGAGCAAATAAGATTGAAGACATTGGGCATCCTTGACGAGTGCCACGTCTTACATGTATGTTGGCCGCCAAGATATTATTAATGATGATACTGGCTTTAGCTCCAGAGTATACTGCCCTGCAGTTACGGGCGGTGCAGGTAAGAGCGGTGGGCCGCAGGGAAAGGGGAGTCAACAGACAACGATGAGGGAAAACTAAATTTAAAAAAAGAAAACCACTTACTTTGTGCTCGCCGCATCGCCGACTGGGCGATGCGGCGAGCGCAAGGTAAGTGTTTTTCTTTTTTAAATTTTATTTTCCCTCGTCATCGTCTGTCGACTGCCCCCACCCCACTGCTCCTACCTCCAACGGCTGTCACCAGGGCCGGACTGGCAATCGAAACCGGCCCTGGCAAACTGCTCGGCCGGCCCCCCCCTGGCGTGAGGGGGGGGTGCAGCCGAGCAGTTTGCGAGCGCCGGTTTCTGCTGATTTTGTTACAGGGGGCCGATATTGCCGACCCCCGGTAACAAAAACGGCCCCACAGGGGCCCAAAACCTGCCCCCACCCTAGCGGCCCACTGGGGAAACGCCCGGTGCCCGCTACGGCCAGTCCGGCCCTGGCTGTCACTGCTGCCATGTATTTTTATATTGAAAAGCGTGAGTTTTTCCTTCATGGCGAGTCTTAAATATGTGCCAAGTATTGTTTAATTTTCCTTTTTGTAAATTTCAGTTCTATGTTACATAGAAATGGCCATACGCCATAGTGTCACTATGAGGTAGGTAGGTCACTGAACGGAGGGGTGGACAATTTGCTGTTCACAATGAAAACTGCCAAAACGTTCATGCTCATCCACTCTTCAGATGCATTGTATTCAGTTCTTATGTTCAAACTTAGTAAACGTGAGTCTGCTAATGTCTGTTCATGAGTTGTAGTGTAGGTTGCCGCATATCTAAACACCGGTTCAAATAACAACTTCTGTAATTTCATCTGTTTAAGGCTATTCATGACACACTAGATAAGACTGAATATTTTGAAAATATGCCCCAGAATTTAAAGAAGGCTTCTAAATGTTATTTGATTAGCTTCAACTCTAGAAATAAACTTGTAATTCATTTCCGATTAATTTGTATTCAGAAGGATAACTTGAAGTCAGTTACATTTCATCGTAATTAATAAATGGCAGGATTTAAGAATTAATAGTCAAGGTATTTAATTGTGAGGAGCTCTCATCATCAGTGGTAATTAAATGTCTAATTAACATACACGATGTACATTCTGGGCTTGAAGTAGTCTTTTGTGGTCGGTGATTAATACTCACATAAGGATCTGTGGAACACACACGGATCAAAGAAGAAATGGAAAGTTTGCAATAGACATAAAAACTTCAGTAACGAAGGTTAATGCTCATGAAGGATCATGCAGAATCTTCTGAGTTAAGATGCCCTGTAGCAATTAACGTTAATAGCATTTATTCTTTGCAGATCATGATAACATGCCCGTGCATTTTACATATTTGTGGTTTTTCCCTGGGTAAATGATGCAGAGCATTGGTGCACTCGTTTGGTGTGGTTAGAATGTCAATTCAAAGCTTAAGACCAATTTTTATATTCTGTCCACACCAGCGTTTTAACATATTCTTTACCATCAAAACGTTACTCAGGATTTCGCTGGAGCCAGGAAAACACCAGTAGCTCCCAATTTCAGTCCATCAAATTAAGTTTGTTTTTGCGCAGTAACTATAAAAAGGCATAACCTCAACCTTCAACCTCTTGATTGCTTGGATTTGCGCCCCTTTTTCTCTAAATCCTGGGAATTCTAAAGGTGCACTGGGTTTGTAGATGCCCCTGAAGTGAGCCGAGAAAATTGACAAAATATAGCTACATTTTGGATTTTTGTGAGAAAATGGGAAAACAATGATGTGCAATAAAACATATTTTTATTTCTAAAAATTACATCAACGAAAGGTTTGCAATGTTAGGATTGCCATCTTCCCAGTTAACTGATGAAACAAAAAAATAGTGAAAATGAGTACGAAAAAAACCAGCCATTTGTGACAAGGGCTTCATCTGTAACGTCTATTTACAAAATGGCTATTTACAAAAGCAATATACAAATTTTTAGAAATTGGGGGGCAGATTTACAAGAAGGTGCCGCAGCATGGCACCGCAAGCCCTTTGGCTGTGCCACGCTGCAGCACTTTCAGAGCACAGGAATGCGACATATTTACAATGATATGTCGCATTCCTGTGCTCTCCCCTACACTGGCGCACAAACAGCTGCCATGCGCAGGCACCCCTGCACCATGGTGCAAGGATGCCTGCATCAAGGGGAGATTGTTTTTGTGCAGGAAGGGGCACCTTCCTGCACAAAAACAATCACTACAGGCATTTTCCTCTTTCAATGCGTGCTGTAGAATGCAGCACGCATTTAAAGAGGACAGAAACGAGGAGAAATGAAAACATTTCTCCTCAGGAGGCGTAGCATACTGACGCATTTCCAGGTTTATGAATCCTCCTAAATCTGGAAATGTGTCTGGTTCCATGGGTGTTGCGAGGGAACACCCACAGCAACACCCATGGAACGCCCCTTTCACGCAACGTGCTGCGTGTAAAGGGGCTGTATTTACAAGGACAGGAAAAGCCACGCAGGGTGGCTCTTCCTGTCCTTGTAAATATGGGGCAGAGAAATGCGTTGCCAGTGCGTCACAAAAAGTGACGTACTGGCAGCGCAAGTGGCTTGTAAATCTGCCTCTGGGTCGCTAGTTGGCAGAGGTATGCACCCGGTCCAAGTAGGGACCACAATCCTAGTCAGTGTTAGTCACAACACAATCCAAATTATCTTGTGCTCATCCCCTGGTAGCTTGGCAGAGAGAAGGCAGGCTTAACTTAGAAGGCAATGTGTAAAGTATGTGTGCAATAACTCATAGAGTAACACAGTGAAAACATTACCATCATCATCAACAAACTTTATTACGATCACACAGATCCTAAAAAGTATACAGCACAGATTGTTTTTCCTTAAAAAATAAATAAAAAAAAGGTACATCAACAATACAATTAAAAGGTATAGGTTAAAAGGAAAATCCGTAGAAACATTTATACAAATTCAGAATAAAAAGGGCCCCCAAAGCCTTCGAAAAGTGCAACGTGCAGAAGCAGTGTGTAGTAAAAATTACAGTGCTTAGAACTCATATTTACACAGCCATTGGGGGACAATTACATAAAATTCAGGTCTACCGGCACTTTTCAAGTCGAGGTATCTCCCATAGATATTTTCCTGCGCCTAATCCAAAGGGCATGCCAGAATCTAGCAAGACCAAATACAGTGGATTGACGAGTGTCAGTACACAAAAACTTAGGACCTCTAAATAATGCCCCCGTCCCGCTAGAAAACATAGCGGGACAATCCATTTTCCTCAGGGACTGGTAGGTCGGGCAAAAAAAGAGTAAGTGGAGTATGGATTCTGGACTTCCTTGGCATGCAGGGCAAAGATCAACCAAGTCATTACAGCTAGACCCTTTTGAACAAAACAGTTTGGTGGGAAGAGATTTGTAGCGAAACTGCAAAAGACTTTCCGTGCCATCGGCGGAACAATTTCGTCGATGGTAGGCTCAAAGAGCACAGAACATTTAAATTTAAAAAAGTCTTTGGTCAGGGTGGATTCTGAAACTGTGAGATCCTCTTTTAAAATTGATTTCCAAAGCAGTTCTTTCATTTTTGCTCTTGGGGTTCGCCTCATGTTTTCCGTGTTTGTCCAAAAGGCATCCATGCCCAACTTTACTAGGGCTTTCCGTAAGGTGGTAAACCAATTTATTGTTGACGCCTAGGGAAAACTTAGGAGGTCTAACAGAATCTCATGGTAAAACTCAAGCTCGTCTACAGTCCACAGTCTAAACCAAAACATAATCAATCGATAGGTTGCCTTATGTTTCAATTGTCTGTGTGCTAGATCCATGTACAAAGGTTTCAGTGGGGTGCTAGGGGGGAGGTCAACCAAGGATCTTAAAAAACGATTTTCCACAGCTGTTAAAGGTGATATACTTCCTATCCCCCACAGCTCTACACCATATAATATACTCCCCAGAACCTTAGAATTGTAAATTTCAAGTGCAGGTGCAATCTGCCGTGACGCTGTTTTTCTGTGTATCTTGCTAATATGGTTACATTGGAAAATTTGATGTAACTTAGCCTTCTCCTTATGTGCGTCCCAGTTTATTGATGGGGATACACGAATTCCTAAATAATCAAAGACGTCAACTTGTTCAAGAGAAGTGCTACCTGCCCAATTGGATCTGCTAGGATGTTTTTCCCTCTCTTATTGAAAATCATGAACTTAGTTTGTCCCTCGTTTAAGAACAATCCCCTATCATTACAAAACTGTATAAAATCATTTAAAAGTTGTTGGAGGCCCTGGGGAGATTTAGAAATTAAAAGGGTGTCATCCGCAAATAACATTGCAGGGATTCTTCTGTTGTTTATTTTCGGGGCATCAAAACCATCCCTGTCCAAGAAATCAATGACCCCATTAATAAATAGAGTAAAAAGAGTGGGCGCCAACACACATCCCTGCCTCACTCCACGGTTTACAGGGAAGGTGTCAGTTACTTCATTATTTGGGCCCCACCTTACCTGGGCTGTATTAGAAGCATGTAATCTGATTAAAATATCTAGGAGATTTGGAGGCAGGCCCATTTCTTTCAGTACTCTCCACAGCTTTGCCCGGGGCACCGAGTCAAAGGCTGTGTGCAGATCGACAAAGGCCACATATAATTTTCCCCCTTTGACATCCACTTCCTTCCAGTAGATGCAGATGAAACGAAAAACCTGGTCTAAGGTGCTGACTTTGGGACGAAAGCCTGCTTGGAGATCACTTAAGATATGGGACTCCGTCAACCATTCTTGGAACCTCCCTAAAACTTGTCTACAGAAGATCTTTTTGAGAGAATCTATTAGGCTTATAGGCCTATAGCTTGATGGCTTAGTTTTATCACCTTTCTTAAAAATGGGCACAATTTCCGCTACCTGCCACGATGGCGGTACAGGTCCCCCGGACAGAATCAAGTTTGATAACATGTTTATGTACAAGCCCCAAAGTGATCTATCCTCTTTGTACAAGTCGTTAGGGATTTTATCTGGACCTGGGACCCGTGATAAAACACAAGATGAAATCGCCAGATCAGTTTCTGCCATAGAGAAGCTCAAGGGCACAGAGTCCCCACTCAACCCCTCAGCTGGGAACTCCCCCATCTCATCCCTAATGTTGCTATCATTTGCATAGAGAGACCCAAAGTAGGCTATCCATTCGTCAGGCTGTATATTATATTCCAACATTGGTTTCTCTCCCTTAAGCCAGTAGGTTGCCTCTCTCCAAAAGGATTTTTGATCTTTATCAATTAGTGCTGTGTGTAAAGTTAGCCATAGCGAACTCTCCCACTCCTTTTTGGCACTACTGATAGCCCGCCTATACTTGGCTCTACAGGTCACAATCTCAGAGTGCACCTTGCACTTAACAGCACTGATAAGCTCCCCCTTTGACCTTCTACAGTCCTGATTAAACCAGGAGCTTGTAGAATTGTGCTTAGTACCAGTACAATGGCTACCACTTCCTAAAGCTTTAACAGGCCGACTAAGCAATTCCCTAATCTCATCAAAGAGTGCTCGTGGCATAAACATAAGTTCTTTACAGCATCTTTACTAGGGATTTTAGCTAAGGACTCTGTTAGATCCGATGTTTTCTTCTTGACTAAGTCCAGCACTTCTGGATGCTTTTCTACCCAGCCCCACTTAACCGATCGCTGGTTGTTTGTGACTGAGAGTACTCCCAGGTCAGAGTGGCCATTTGGATTGGTCTGTGCATTACCTGACACAAATAGGGAAAGTGCGAGTGCATTAGGATCACTTTCAGATCTGTTTTTCACTAGCATATCGTCAAGTACAGACCATAGGTTGGGGGTTATTAAACAGTAATCTATTCTACTGGTGTGGTTAGGTCTATTATACATATGGGCCCCATTTGGGTCTGATCTAGTTCTCCTATTTGTTGCTCGTAAGTCGTGCTGAAGTGTTAATGCAAGCAACTGACCACCTCTCTTCGTCCATTTGACCTTAGATAGATTTAGTGGCGGGATTGACCATTCCCTATCCCACTCCTCTGTCAGATCTGGGGCGGTTAGACCAAGGGGCTCAAAGGTGCAATTAAAATCACCAGCCACTATGGTGGGGATGTTGTCCAAATACTTGTTTAGAGCATTGTCCAGTGTGCACAGAGTCTCAGTTTCCCCAGTAGAGTCCACCCTGTTATATACGTTGAAAAATTTCCCCTTCCAACCACTGGATAAGGACAACTCAAAAGCCAAAATGTCCTGCGAGTCTACATGGAGTCTCTTGATTTTGATCCCTAATGCGTTCTTTACCCAGACCAGCAGACCTCCCGCAGGACGGCCCCCCAATTTCCTGGTAGCAGCGATGGCAAGGGCAGAGTAGCCACTTCTGTGGGGGGTGGATAAGCTCCAGGTTTCCTGCATCAGAATTATATCAAAAGTGTCTATAAAGGTACACCATTCGGGATCCGATAGTAATTTTGAGATCCCAGCTACATTCCATACTAAAATCCTAAGAGGCATTGATGGAGAAGACCCTAATTCAGTAGAACAAATATTCTGGGTGATGGTATGCATTTCAGATGTGGCTTCAAACACAGCACAAGATTCAGCATTATGTATTAAGTTGACTAATAATGAGGGGTTCGATGGGGGAGAAGAGGAATCCTGTCTGGGTTCAGGTAACAAAACATCGTCTGGTTTTAGTCAGCATTGACTACTTTTTGTCCAACCTGGGCCGGAGGACAATTCATCCCTATGTGATCTATACGGAATTGCTCCTTCTTTGAATGGGTAGTGGTACCTGATCTGGATAGAGGTGTTAGGGGGGGGAAACTACGAGAATCAATTGACAAGAGCCCAGATACCATGGCTTCGTCAAAAAAACTAACTGAGATTGTAGCATTTTTAGCCCCCGGAATATTCAGTCTACTAACACATCTGATATCGTCCCTTATAATGGAATAGCAATGACAGGATGACCTAAACCAATGAATAACCTTATTTAATAGGGAATCGTGATCCTCATAACCCCTATCTAGAAAATTTGGGACATTTGTAAGGTAGACTAAATCATGGCTACCCTTGCCCTCCGGCCTTCTGTACACTCCATGCCTTACCACCCCCATCCCATGTGGAATTTCATGAAATGACCTGTGTGTGTAACCTTAATTCAAAGTCACCTCCCCTCTATCTGGGTGTCCAGGTCCTAGTGCCCCACGGTTAACTCCCTGTAGAGTATGTTTTGTTAATCTTGGGTCCCTAGAGTTTAAAAGGGATGACTCCACAGGTACTTGGGAAAACATTACAAAAGACTCCACAACAGTTTAGAAAAATAGAGAAGATTTATCCAAGCAAAATAAGATCAAAACGACAAAAATCCAATATGTAGAAGTTGAGATACTGAATGTTAAAGGAATAAATGCAGTAAAGTGCTTAGAAGCAAATAGCGCTAAAAAGGTTACTTTAAGTCGTGCTGGACCTGGGCAAAGTAGAAATTTGGGCCAACTGCGATGGAGCACCGGCTGGATACAGGACCCATGCAAGCCCAGGTTTACAGAGTACCTTCCCTGGTCACAAACAACGTGATGCATCGATGTCGAGTCCCGCAGGACCAGGATGCATCGATCTTCTCCACGAGAGGCTTCAAGCAATGCCCCGGATTCTGCCACTCAGTCGAGGTAATGTGTCGATCTCACCAAGCTGCAGCAGTGGTGATACATGGTTCAATGCTTCGATCTCTGGAAGCAAAGCACTGGTTCTGATGCAATGCACCTATTTTACTCCTGCAACCGGGTCGATGCGCCAGTTCTGCTCCATGCAGACAGGACCTGCATCGAAATCCGTGGTGCAAAACAGCTGCCGAAGTCATTTCCGAGGCCCACAACTTGGAAGAGGCACCTCAGACAATGGTAGGATTCACAGAAGGCAGAATCCAGCAGCGCCAGCAGATTTGTAGAAAGTCTTTTGTGTCCCTGAGACTTCAGAAAACAGGAAGCAAGCCAGCAAGCCCTTGGAGATCACTTGGAAGAAGGCAGAGTCCAGCTCTCCTTCAGCAGAGTCAGAGAGCAGCAGGGCAACAAGCAGAAAAGGAGGCCTTCAAGATCGGTGGTCCAGTTGAGTACTTTGAACAGCATAGCAGTTCTTCTGACAGAGTTCAGTTGTAGGTCCAGAAGTGTCTGATTTTATGGGGTACGAGACCCAGTACTTATACCCAAAAGTGCCTTTGAAGTGGAGGTGACATCAAAGGATGGCCTCTGAAGTGAACACAGTCTCTTTCAGCCCCGTCCTGCCTGCCAGGCTACCCTGGGGGGTAAATCAGTGCTTTGTGTGTGGACAGGACACTACCTGTTGAAGTGTGTAAGCCCCTCCCATTCCTCCCTGCCCTGCAAGACCCATCAGATTGCACATGGGTCTTCAGAATGCAGATGAGCCTCACCTTCCTGTGTTTGTGGCTGTCTAGAAGGAATGCACAAAGTGTAGCTGTCACCCAACCCAGATGTGTTTTGGAGACAGGCTGTAAGGCACAAAAGAGCTAAGAGCAGAGAAATGTCCACTTTCTAAAAGTGGCATTTCTAAAACAGTAAAGTTAAATCCAGCTTCACCAGCAAAGAGGAGTTCTCAAGACAATTCCAAACCATATGAAACATGAAAAAGTACTCCCCTTTGATCAGGAATTGCAGCTTAGAAGTGTATTAAGGAATTCTCAATGCTAGTCTATGAGAGGAGTAGGCCTCACGGTAGTGAAAAACAAAATAGGCTATTTGTCAGTACCAGGACATGTAAAACATAAAGGTTCATGTCCTACCTTTTACTCACATAGCACCCTGCCCTGTGGGGCTTTCTTAGGGGTAACTTATATGTAATAAAAGGGAGTTTAAGGTTTGGCAAAAAGTTTAAGATGGCTAGTTGCAGTGGCAGTAAACTGCACACACAGGCCCGGCAATGGCAGGCCTGAGACATGGTTAAGGGGCTACTTATGTGGGTGGCACAATCAGTGCTGCAGGCCCACCAGTAGCATTGAATCTACTGGCCGTGGGTACATTTAGTGCACTTTACTAGGACTTTTAAGAGAAATAAATATGCCAATTGGGTATGAGCCAATGTTACCATGTTTCAGGGAGAGAGCGCATGCACTTTAGCACTGGTTAGAGTCCTGAAGCCAGCAAAAACAAGCTCAGAAAAAGAGGAGGAGGAAGGAAAAAAGTTGGGGTGACGTTTCAGAGAGGGCGATTTTCCAACACAAATGTGTCCAAAATACTCTTCTGGTCAGAAGGATTTATAGGGCTTAAAGGTTCTCTCAAAACACACAATACCCAGAGTCAAAAATTGAACTGCACTGAGCAAACATTTTTCATTTTGTACGACTATATAGCAATTCATATGGCAAAATATAAAGAATGAAAAATGGGTATTTGTATGAAAGTGTCTCTTTGTGCATGGTTAGTCCCCACTTTTTGCCAGATGCCTGATGTGATTTTGAACTATAAATGCACTGGGTCCCTGCTAACCAGGTTCCCAGTGCCAGATCTAGTTCCAAAACACTGTACCTTGATTGGCACCACTTCAGCTACTCTTGTAAGTCCCTAGTAAATGGTACCCCTGGTACCTAGGACATGGGTACTGAAGAGGGTCCTCTAGGGCTGTAGCACTGATTGTGCCTCCCCAAGGATCCCTCACCAAGGCTTTACACTCTGCCATTCAAAGCTGCATGTCTTGGTGCAAAGAAATCCTAAGAGCCAACATGGCACACAGCCCTGTGTGCCATGCCACCCCTACACTTCATAAGATATTGTTAAGTCACCTCTAATGCAGGCCTTTAGCCCTAAGCTAGGGTGCACTCAATCCAATCTGAGGGCATGTCAGCATGAGCAGATATGCCCGTACAATGTCCAGTCTATTCTGAGATATTTTAAGTGCACAGGGAAGTCATAAGGAGTACATGGGCTGGATTCTTGTCAAGGTGAGTTTCCTAGCTCCATGATGGCTTCCCTTAATTCTAAGACGTTTGGTACCAAACATCTTGTCTTAATAAATCCTCACTGTTGCCAGTGTGGGATTTATTGATAAATTCACACAGGAGACAATTTTAGAGGGTCCCCTGAAAACACTCCAGGTGCTGGTTTGGCCCCTGGCTTGTTTTCCCCTGTCTGCCACCACCAGACATGTTTCTGACCTCATGGGGTGGGAGCCAGCCCTCTCAGAGGACAGAGACAAAGCCTGCTCTGGGCAGAGGTGCTTCAAAGCTCCTCCGGGACAGGGTGGCCTTCCTAGATGGCAAGCTTCAAAGACGATGCCGCCTTTGAAATCCAACTCAGGAACATCCTGATAGTGGGGTGAGCCAAGCCCCCTTTCCTGCTCCACTTTTGGCAGGAGGAAGGGCGGGAAAATTAGTTAGATTAGGAGGAGGGTCCCCACTTAGCCTACACCACCCCTAGGGTGGGGCAGGCAATGTGAACCCCTCTCCTGAAATTCCACAATCTTGGGATGGGGGAGAAGCAACCTATCAGGGCTAGGGTAGTGCCACTTTCCACAGGAAGTGGTCACTAGAGTGTGTAGACACCCTAAAGGTAGGTAGCCCATTGGCTACTACCTGTCTCCCCTTGTAATGCTCCTAAATTCAGTATTTAGATGGCACCCTGAGACCTGAACATGAGATTCAACGGATGTTAGAAATGGGATCTCTGGTTGGCTAAGGCTTGCGCCAAAGCCAGGCAGAGACCACCACTCTAGTCAGGGCAAGGGAGTTACACACCCAAGATAACCCCTGCTCACCCCCTTGGTAGCTTGGCACAAGCAGTCAGGCATATCCCGGAGGCAATGTGTAAAGCGTTTGTGCAACACACACACACAGCAGCAACACACTAGGCACACTACAAAAGAAACTCCACACAAGGTTATATAAAAAATAGCCTTTGTATTATCATAAACACATTAGAAACAGAATCACACATTTACACTGTGCCAACTGGCACGGGCAATATTCACAGGGGAATTATATACAGGACCCGGCCAATCGGGCCACGGTCAGAACCATCAGATCAGGTAAGTAAATGCAAATATAAAACACAACCAGTAACTACTGGTACCATAATGACCTAAGCATTATCCTATTAGCATTAGACATAAACCCACATTAGGCCCAAACCTCATTAGCATAAACACATTATGCAATGGGCCTCACCAGCATAAACACATTATGCAATAACCTCATAAGCATAAACACATTACGCAAATAGGCACTACCTCAAGACATCATAACATGACATTAGGCATAACCACATTAGGCCCAAACCTCATTAGCATAAACACATTACGCATTAGGTATCACCAGTATAAACACATTAGCGTAAATACTATGGGCCTAAATCATTCTTGGCAACATTCAGAGTAGGCATAAGTACATTACGCAATCCTGTAGAGCCTGGCGCTCTTCCAATGTCACCAACCTACCCCCAGGCCAACTGGCCTTCCACAGGGGCTTAAATGCCCTATGTCCCAATGTCAGGGCTGCCAATGCAGCAAAAAGAAAGTGCGCAAGGGTGCAAGCCTAAACGTAGCAGCTGCCCACTAAGTGCTGGGCAGCTGGGACAATGAGCCCTGGCACCAGCGTGCCTGTTCTGTCCCCCTCAGGGACTCTACACAAAAAGGAATTCTGCCCAACGTTGCAGCTGCCCGCGCTGGTGCGGCGCAGCTGGGAAGAAATGTGGCCAACACTGGAAAAAGCACGGGCCCCTCTGGGCCCTCAAACCCAACGTGCCATTCATGAAGCCCCTCTCTGGGGCTCTTTAAACAAAACTGCCCAACATAGGGCGGCCCGCTCTCCTGCGGGACCGCCCCGACCCTAGAGCTGGCCCTGGGCTTCAGGGCCCTGCTCTGGGCTCCTTGAACCAAAAGTCACCCACAACGTGGGAGCGGCCCTCTACCAGGCGGGCCGCTCATGAAGGTGGCACCTACACGGTGCCTCGATGGGCACTACCCTCCTTGAGCCCTCACTCACTGGCTCCTGCGCAGGGGGACTCTCCTCTTCTGTCGGCTCCTCTCGCCGGGCAGGACTCCTCTGGTGTGGGGGGGGCTCTCGCAGCTCACGAGAGCCCCGTGAAGACTTGCCGGCTGTCTCCTCTGCTTCTGGCAGCCTCCATGCAGGTGAGGTGGGCTCCCGCCTGCCTGCAGCTCCTATCGACTGCAAGGACACGAACCGGCAGGGTGGGCTCCCGCTCCGGTTTTGAAATAAGCAAAGGTGCGGCAATGAGGGGTGGGCTCCCTCCTAATTCTAATTACAAAGCGGGGTGGGCACCCGCAGCTCCTGCATCACAGGGGAATCCCTCATGTCGGGATTCCCTCCAAAGGGACGGGCAGCACAGTGCTGCGTAGCCCACACTCTTCCTCAGCAACACAGAGCAAAGGGCTTTTAAAAATAAAAGCCAAGCGCTCACAGGGCGCAATAGAATGCAGCCAAAGTCCTGGGTCCTGGAGGATGCCAAGAAAAGCAGAAGGGTCCCCAGAAGAAAGTCCTTTAGGCATCAAGGGGGCAAGGCAGGGCCCAGGGAGACAAGCCCTCATGGCAGCCCCCCCCCCTGGGCCCCAGCAGGAGCACGCCCCAGCAGGAACAGCACACCAGAACTGAACATTTTCATGGGGTCACAGCCCCTATATTTATATGCCATTTTCTCTTTGTCTGCAGTGCAGGGCTTAGGGAACCAGATGCAACTGGTTCAGGGGGGATTTGGAGCACTTTGTTTTCGAAGCTCCTCTTCCCCTTTGTCAGGTGGGGGCTCAGTGATCAGACACACCACAGGGGGCGGAGCCAGCATTCACTAGGGCAGGCACCATTCTATTCAGAGTCAGGGGATTACCCCTCCCACTACTCCTAGCCCAGGTGTCCCATTCAGCCTAGCGCTGACTCACCCTGCCCCTCCTGGAGCCACACACACCTCCCAGCCCCTGTCACTCACAAGCCAGACATGCAATTCACATCAGGCAGGCAGACACATAGCACACAGAAATGCCAACTTCTAAAAGTGGCATTTCTAAAATAGTTATAATAAATCTGCGCACACCATTGCGCAGCATTTATTATCACTATTCCAAATATACCAAACTTGACCACGCTGCGCCTCTCATATCAGGAATTTCCACTGAAACACTTATCAGGGAATCCCCAATGCATTCCTATGGGAGGGCAGCCCCACAGTAGTGAGAAACCAAAATGGCTGTTTGTCACTACCAGGACATGTCACACACTTAAGGTACATGTCCTATCTTTTACCTACAGTGCACCCTGCCCATAGGGCTAGCTAGGGCCTACCTTAGGGGTGACTGACATGTAGTAAAAGGGGGGTCATGGACATGGCACACACTTTAGGTGCCACGTCACAGCAGCAGTAACACTGCGCGCACAGGCCCTGCAATGGCAGAGGCCTGAGATATGTTTGAAAGGCTACTTTGGTGGGTGGCGCAATCAGCGCTGCAAGCCCGCCAGTAGCATTTAATTTACCAGCCCTTGGTATATGAGATACCACTTTACAAGGGACTCACAGGTAAATTAAATAGGCCAAACAGGTGTAGACCAATCTTACCACATTTATCACAGAGAGCACACGCACTTTACACTGGACAGCAGTGCTAAAGTGCCCAGAGTCCTAAAACCACCAACACCATGTCAGAAAAATGGCTAGGAGAAAGGCAAAAAGTTTAAGGATGACCCTGCAAAAAGGCAAAGTCCAACAACGGACAAGAGAAGAACAGGACAAAGAAGGCCCGCTGCACAAGAACCGGTGCCCTGCTGTAGAATAAAAAGGCATCGAACACGCCCTAGTGCCTCAAGGCCTCGACAATCGCTGCCTGCTGTGTCATCCTGAACCTGAAAGGACTCCAAGAACCCTGGAGCACCTCCAGCCTTTAAGAAAATGCCTAGAAGCTACCTTGGAGTGAAGGTATCACTTCCCTGCACAGTGCAGGCACTGATCCCGTGAAGTCCAGTTTGTCCACTAGCTGCTCCCCGACGACCTCGACACAACACCGAAACAAGAAAAGGTACAACAGCTCTGGAGGGTCAGATCTTTCTACACACCAAGTTTGGAGACACCAGGATGTACTGGAGCCGCGGCGTACTAATACTCAGGAGTACTGGACCCCAAAGGCAAATACCAAGAAGAAGAGTCCACAATGGACTCTCAAAACACCAGAAGTAAACACTCATCAAGAGACATCGAAACACCCAAGACCCACTTCCTGAGTGGTTTCCCCAGATGATGGCTGACCGAAGTCCAAAAAGTACAGCCATTCAGGCAAGCAGTGCAATATTGGGATTTAGCTCCATTCTGCTGGCCTATCTGTAAAAACAACCTGCTTGCCATGGGGATGGAATTGCCTTTTTCCCAGGACAGCAGAAAGACAGTTGAGGCTTTATGGGCGGGGTGCGGCCTGATGTCAGGATGGGCAAGACACCAGCTTACTATTTTTTAAATGTATTCCTGGTATCCAATGGGCTTTATGACTTCCTCAGGGGCAAAAAGACTGGATTGCTCTTTTTTTGGGTGGGGGTATGGCTCAATGCCAAAATATAAAATTAAAAATGACTAATGGCCTTTCTGACCCCCCCCCACCCCCGGGAGGGCAAATAGGGAAAAGAAAAAAACCCCCACAGGGGCAGAATTACTATAATGCACTTTTTGAAGTGGGGGCATGGCCAAGTGCATGATGAACGATACCCATCCCCTTTTTAAAAAACAAATCTTTGTTAGTGTCTAGTGGGCTTTCTGCCACCCCGGTTATGGAGATGTGGGGCAAATCCCCAATCTGCCCCTCCAGGGACAGCAGAAAGACTGCATTGGTCTGTTTGGGGTTGGCACACTAAAATATACAAAAAGTGATGGATAGAATGCTCGAATTAATCTCAGCCACTGTTAATTACATCCCAGTCCATCCATATTTTTCACACCAGTCCACCTCATTTTTGATCCATCAATATGCAAAGCAGTCTTGACACTGCCCCAATTAGAACACTCCAGCCTGAACTGCTAGGCTAGGTCATCCATGAACAAGAACACAAACAACTGAGTACCGGTTTCACCCTAGTTAGGGCTCATCAGCCAAGTATAGCTTGGTTCCAGTGGCACAGTGTACCCAGACGTGGGTCTTGTGCACACTGTGCTACCTGAATCAAGCTATACCTGGCTGGAGAGCCCTAAATAGGGCAACCAGTCCTGAGTTACTTGTGTTCCGGTTCGGAAGAACCTGGCCTTGCAGTTCGGTCTGGTCCCAAGTGTGAGCTGAGGGGCACATTATTGCCACTGGAAATGTAAAGGATCCATGCACACATTGTAATTCATTGAGTATTACAAATTCCATATCAATGTGTTCTTCAAAGCCTGACCCAATGGGACTTGGCAAAGTATGCATAGTACCCAAGTCTGGGCATACCCATCTCACTTAGTGAGACACACCTTCCGAATAAAGTGAATTGAATTGAATTGAATTGATAGTGAGACACACTAAAGTATACAAAAAAGTGATGGCTGGAATGCTTGAATTAATCTTAGTCATTGGTAATTATTTGGGGCTGCATCCCAGTCTATCATTTTTTTGCACACCATGCCTCCTCAGTTTGGACCCAGCCATATGCAAATCAGTCTTGACCCTGCTCATTTTAGGAACAGTTCAGCCTGAACTGCCCGGCTAGATCCTCCCTGAACCAGAACAGAAGTAAGTCAGGAACGGTTTTGCCCTAGGTAGGGCTCATCTGCCAGGTAGAGCTGGGTTCCAGTGACTTAGAGTGTTTACCCTTCACATCTTACATTTGTCGTAGATCAGTCTAGGCCTCTCCTGATCTTGACACACATTCCCTAACACTGTGGAATTATATGTCACTAGCACTTCATATCTCTCCACCCTTTGATTCCCCAGGCCTAAGGGTGCCCTTCATGTCACCAAAAGAACATATGCATCAAAACAATTTAAAAGAGACTACAGCCTGTTTAGACAGACAGACAGATAGATAGATAGATAGATAGATAGATAGATAGATAGATAGATAGATGGATACTTTATAAATGTAAAAGTATCTACCATGAAAAATATGATATTCTAAAAGAGACTTATTTTTTTCTTTCTTTATTCGATCACTTAAAAGCAGATCATAAAAGACACATCATAACACATGGAAAATATATATAAAAAATATTTAAAAAGAAGGGTTTAAAACACAAAAAAGAGTTATTGATCATAAAAATATTATGGCACTTCATAATTAAAACATTATTGAGTTACACAATTGTAGTGCGCATTTCGAAAAGCAGCCTATAGCTAAGCATACATCGAGGAAATCTAATTGCTGCAGATAAATCAATGCCACTCTACACTTAGTAAATTTGGATTCACGTAGCACAGGCAATAAATACATTTAGTGATAGAAAGATAAAAATTACAAAAGAAGGTAAAATGAAGCAGAGTCTGTGGAGATACCTCATCAGATGGACTTATGCAAATACTGGAGAGAGTAAACCGTCCTTGTGGGAAGTACAATATCCACCTAATTGAGCCTACCCTAAATCAGGTCAACAGTGTACGTTCCCAGGTACTCGGTACCAGGCTGAGATATGGTGCCACCCCCTGCGTGGTTTGTAAGAGACAGTATTCCCTAATTGAGGGTTGAATTAATTCCCCTGCCCTCTCTCTGGGCCCTTTAATGGGGTATGAAACACTCCCTGACCCATTCCTTATCCGTTTTACAAATATCTGTTGGCTTCTCATAAATAGAGGGGCAACTAATAGCAAAAGCTGTCTCCCTAATATACTTACGCCAGGGAATTCTGTTCCCATACAAACTAGAAAGACAATGCAAAATAGTTTCTCAATTTAGGCCAGCTTCTGCATTGGGCCAAACTGAACACCAAAGCGACAACAGAGCAAGATTATTCTGGTCAGCAACACACTCCAAGCCCAGCTCCAAATGGGCAGCAAAATGCGGTGTTGACAGAGGAACTTCCAATATCCGCTGACACACTCTGGTTTCCTCAGTTTGAATGCTACCCACGTCCCTGCAACCCCATATCCCCGATCCATAGGTTAGGATGGGGAGGCATTTTCCCCTATAGATCTCCAGTATCGAGTGTATGGGTTTTTTATCTGTTCAGGAAATGAAAGAAAAGAGTGTACCAACAGCATGTAAGAAACCATCTTTCCTGTTCCCAGTGCACGGTGCCCAAGTACATGTTCAGTCAAACATCAAGTCAAGATGAGGGAACTGGCTCGCTTTCTCAATAGCCCTTCCTCCAATACTCATAAAATGAGTTTTTACATTTTTGGGACCGCATACCATGATGAAAGTTTTTGACAAATTGGTTTCCAGGTCTAGCTGCTTCGTGAATAAAACAAAAGCATCCTGGCAAGAAAAACAGCGTCATCTGCATACAGCAATGCTGGTATGGGTTGTTTGTTGACCATTGGGACGTCAGGCCCCAGATTTACTAATGCTGCTTCTAATCCATTTGTGTACACTAGGATTAGGATAGGTGCCAGCACACATCCCTATGAACACCCCGCATAACTGAGAAAGAAGTAGAACACTCTCCTCCATCCACATACCACACAGAAGCAGACAGGTCCAGGTGAACATACCTCAGAAAAGCCACCAAGTCCTGCTCGAGCCTCAGTGAATTTAAAATGTCCAGAGCGTGGATCTGTTTTCATAGTCTAAAGCACTTGATAGAATCATAAATGCCAGGTGAAAAGGACTACTCTTGGCAAATTTCTACTCGGACACTGAAAGGTGCAGGTTTAAGAATTGTTCTATAGTGCCTAGGCTTTTTCTGAAGCCACACCTGTGAGAGAATGTTCCTTTACATAGACGAGAGGAGTAGTCTATCCAATACTATTCTTCCAATAATTTTAGTGACAGAATCAAGAAGCGAAATTGGACGATAGCACTTTGGGTTCTGTGCATTTCCCTTTTTAAAAACTGGCACAATTATGGACGAGCGCCAAGATGATGGAATGCCAGCTTTACAAGCTGAGTTACCAACATTTGTATGCAAAGAGGTCTAGAACCCTGGATTTTCTTTATATATGTCCATTAGGATCCCATCAGGCCCAGGTTCCTTTTTAGAGGGGCTATTAGGAATGGCCTCAGGAACTTCCTCAGAAGAGAAATGAATATTCAGGGGCAGAGCATGGTCAGCCAACCCTTTCTCTTGGACAGAGGCATCAGAGCAATACATTCTGCTACAATGACAAATCTATTTCTCTGGATCAATATGAGTTCTGACTTTATCAGGAGTATGGCCCAGGAAAAGACTAGAACATTGTGCCTTCCAAAAACCCTGAGTGGCCTTGGTTTGACAAGCATGTACCAAGGTTTCCCATTTCTCGTCCTTCAAATCAGCTTTCCTCTTCTTTAGTGCCAGGGTATTAGCCTTCCTACAAGCACCAATTGCCTCTGTGCTTCAATTCCCTACTCAGATTATTAATTGTGACACATCATGCCTTGTTGAATCAAGATGTATTATGGTTCAATCTATTGCCAATGGGCCTAATAAGCATGCCCCTATTACAGGACATTAGTTTAGCAAAATTGTCCAGGGTTGTGTTGGATTCAGCTTCCTCTAGTAAACAGGAGATAATCAAACTCTCACACCCATCCGTAATTTTATGCATTAGGGTCTTCATTTTTGCGGTGTGCCAGACCAGTCTACGCCCTGCGTCTTTCATAAGGATGGGCTGCTTATAGGTATCAATGTGCATTGGCCTGTTTAAAGGAATCCTTATTAGAAGAATTAAGGTATTATGATCACTGTATATAGTAGGAAGAACGTCTCCTTCCAAAACAAAAGTGTGAATGTTTGTAAATATGAAAATACAATCTATTACAGAGCAAAAACCACTACCAATGTTTGTTGGAATGACAGATTGTGTAAGACTACTAACAATATTCTCTAAATCGTACGTTTCCAGGTAAGTAAATAAAAGGTGTCCCTTGGAATCCATATCTACCTCCAGACTACACTCAGATGAATAGGGAGAAAAAGTCAAGCATGTTAGAGTTGTAGCAGCACCTACTTTTGCATTAAAATCGCCAGCCAATATTAAATTGAATGGTATAATCAAGCAAGCATTCCTATAGGCTAGTTTATCCATAAAGTCAAATAACCTGCAAAAATTCAGCATGTTGCTAGTTGAAAATGTGTTGTTCTAAAAATTGACTACACCTAAACCAAAGTTGGAGCCCCATCCTAAATCAAAGGCCTGCATATTATCCCCCTCCAGGGGTAACTTTTCTATTTTACGACCAATGGCAACTTTAAACCAAGTAACCAGTCCCCTCAGCCGACCAGAGGACGATGGAGAGGCTGGAAGGTTATAACAAGTATACCCATCAAAAAAAACTCCATCTTGCTCCCAGGTCTCTTATAAAAGAACAATGCCTTAACTGTTAATGAATGCGTACTAATTTTCAATCTGTAGCATTGATGCTAGGCTGGCAATGTTCGAACATGGTAGTTTCAGTGACACTTTAGGGTTACTTAGGCATGTTGGTCCCAGGTCCAAGTCGGATGTCACCTCAACGATGGAGTTAGAGTCACAGGGCTGGATTTCCTCATCGTCAAAACAAGTAGCAGTGGTAAATTGGGAAGTATCTGCTTTCAGTTCTTGCTGCACCCACAGCAGTCCTGAGCTGTCCACCAAATTAAGTGGAGGGAGAATGATCATACCATACGGGCACACACTGTCAGAAACCAAGGGATTAGGTGTTCCTTTGACTTGGGTACAATCATACTCCCCACCACTATGTCAGTCATTGTCTTCTAGACCACATAGGGTCAGAAATCTGTTCTTTGATAAGAATTGGTCAGCATGATACAATGGATGGAATGGAGCTTGTTGGACAGCATGCGAGAGATTTGAGGGTGCTAAATGTTTATAAAAGAACCTCAAGGGTAAAATCTTTATTGTGTCAGATCGCACTGTTCCTGCCCTAAATTGGGCCAAGATTTCTCCAGCAACCGTGAGCCTGAGAAAATTGATAATTATGGAATCACTTTGGAACTTTCTGGACAAGAATACCCTCCCCCAACCCCCAGCCCTGTGCACAAAGAGAATCTCTTCATGGCGATTTGAAACACATTTGACTTTGGAGTGGAGCCAATGTGTCACCTTATATTTCAGCTCGGTCATCGACTCTGTTACTCCAGACTCCAAGCTAGGTGTATTTGCTAAAACTAGCACATATGGGCACGAGGCCGGTGGGAGGTGAATCATAGGGAGGAGGTAGGAAGAATCTGGACAATAGATGTAATCAGGGGATGGCATTCTCGTGTGATTCGCCCCTGCCTACTTCCACTGGAGGAAGGCCCAGAAAGCTTCTGCTCATGTCCATTAGTACGTGCCTCCCTTGTAGTAATCCAGAGACCACCTGAGTGGGGGATGAAACTGTCCTGGGTGACTGCCCTGTGAGGCCTGTATCACACACCTCACCTTTAATACTAAGGAGTTTTTCAATGGCAGAGAGTTGATCAAAGATGGAGGTGCAATTTTGAGTCGAGTAGCCTTTTACTAACAGTATTCCAGAAAGGTGGTTCAGGTAATACAGTTCTAGGTGTCATGCTAAACTGATATGGAATCAATAAACGATTAAGTGCACCTGCCTTAGACTTCTGAGTTTGTTTTCTTCGTTTGTCACAGGCCAGATTCAGGGGTTCTCAAGTCAGTTTCAGCCCATTATAGTCCTCCCCTCCTGTTGCCACACTCACTTGCACTGTACCTGCTCCCTAACAAGAAGGGCCGAAGATAGAGATGGATCAACGTCCTCAGTAGTGAGTGAAAGTCGATGCTCAGCCAGTTCCATCTCCTTGAAGTCCGTACTAGTAAAGCTGTCAATAGTTGTATGCCTTGGGCTTGTGGGGCTGCAAGGACAATTTTCTGTTTTCCCATTATGAGTAAGCAATTTAGAGTGTTGATCTGTATCAAGTACTGGTGCTTTGTAATCCCCTCAGATCTAGATCAAGTCAGGTGAATGTACCATTCAAACACAGTGCTCGCAAGAGGTCTCCAAGGGGTGTGGCTCTTCCTAGCACAGAATCGACATCAAGCAAAAGGGGTACAACATGCAGCAATATCGGAAGAGTACCTGAAAAGGAGCCAAAGGGGTGGCCCAGCCTCTTCCTGGCGTTGACCGGCAAAGAGGGTCCTGATTTAGGGCCGGTCTTCATCCGGGCACGCGCCTGTGCGCATCCCGCTCCCCGGGAATAATAAGGCGCTTTAATAAAGCTTGGGAGTGTGGGCGATCAGGGCTGCTGGAGAGCCCCCTCCTCTAGGCTGGTAAGGTACTTGCTGAGGGGCGGAGTCCCAGCCAGTAACAAAAGCACAGTGTATCTACTACATCCCACACTGTGGAAATAACAAGGCGCTTTAATAGAGCTCAAGCGTGCGGACGGTCAGGCGCGCTGGAGACCCCTCCTCCAGGCTGGTAAGGTGGTTGCTGAGGGGCGGAGTCCCACCCAGTAACAAAAGCACAGTGTCTCTGCTGCACCTTATTTATTCTTCTGTATCGCGTTTTTATCTTCTTAAAATTGCTTGTTTACGACATAGTGGCAATGATGTCATCTAATGAATTAATATAGAGCATGACTTTTTCCTTTTCCTTCACCTTCAATTACACAGAGGACAATTTTTTTAAAAACATAGTTAAAAATTGTAAGTCACTCCTTCGTGTTTATTTTTTGAAGGTCATCACAATATCTCAACCCCTCTATGCAATTTTCTTTAATGTTCAATGTATGTGTCCCTTGATATTCGGGACGAAACTGGTATATTGATGCCATTTCTCACTTGACTGAAATTCAAAAAACATCAACGGGAAACACGATTGGGTAAGTTTTCCCGTAATAAAGACTTCTGCTCAAATGCTGCGTCTATTTCCAGAGATGCTGGTGGAACCGAACCTTCGTAATTGAAAGACCACTCATCTGTGATTGACAATCAATACCTTGAATTGAAATGGGTAAACCGTGCAACAGCGAGTTCCATGAACAGCGCTTTTAAGCGTCAGATCTCCAGGAGTGTCCAGGGGAGGACAGAGCCAGTTCTTCCAAGGATTGCCAATAATAACAGAAAGGGACTAGTGCGCGTTTAATTCCTCCAATTTCACAGTGAAACCTTCAAATGAGTAAAGCTGTGTCTCTGCATAGATCAGTGGAGCAGTAAAGCAATTTGGGATGTCAAGGTCTCCCTTACAAAAATGGTTCTGAATTACTTCCAAGGTGGATGAACCTGCGGGTTCTCTGCTGCAAAAATGCTCGAGAAATAAAAAATGGAGTTGTATTTGATGTACTGTAAATGAAAATGTGTTCTTAGTGTGTCCGACTACATAATCTCGTTTCAATTTATGACATCATATTTATTGGGCAGGTAATATCTATGTGTGTGTGCTCCTCGATGCCAACACTCACTTTAGGAGGGAGAGTCCCATTTTTAACCCTACAGTAACATTATGGGGCATATGTACAAGCCCCTATCTCCACCACAACGTCACTTTTACTGACGTTGTGGTGGCGATAGGGGCTGCGCCTTATGTACAAGGCACCGTTAAGCCACCTAACGCTGCATTGTACATAAGGCCCCTTTCACACTATGCTTAGCGTGAAAGGGGCTGGCAGTGGGTGTTGCGGTGGTCGTTCCACCGCAACACCCTTTCATTTTGAGGCTGCCACCTATGTACAAGGGTGGCGTACATAGGAGGCAGCGCCAAAATTAAGACCAGGTAAATCCCGGTCTTAAGTTGGCGAAACAAGGAGAAATGCTTTATTTTCCTAAACTTGTGCAGCACACATGGAAAAAGCAAAATGCCATGGTTTGTTTATGTACAGGAAGGTGTCCCTTCCTGTACATAAACAAACCTTTAAAAGAAATGCCATTTTGTCACTTTCATGTGTGCTGCATGAAGCAGCACCCATGAAAGTGACAGAATGGCATTTTAGGATTGTTTATGTGCAGGAAGGGACACCTTCCTACACATAAACAATCCTCCCCTTCACGCAGACACCCTTGCACTATGGTGTAAGGGTGCCTGCATTGGCACTGAGGGGCCGATTCCGATTTGGGCCGGAAATCTCTCCGACCGAGCCGGACCCGGAGAGATTTCCGACCGAATCGGACCCGTGCAGCCCGACCGAACGAGTACGATGCGCACGTATGCCATGGGTGCGAGGCGGACAAGGGCGCCCCCTACAGCGTGTACGCAGCGAAGCGACTCGCGCCGTACACGCACAGGTAGGGGGGACCCATGGGTCCCCCCTGTGTGCGACTCGCGCGGCTACGCGTACAGGGGGGTCCGACACGGACCCCCAAAGTACGGCTCCGACTGCTCTTTCGAGCCGGAGTGCGCGGCTCGGTCGGACTGCTCACGGCGCGCATCGTACTTACCCAGCCGGGAAACGTCTCCATTGCGCGGTGCGAGTCGAGTCCGAGCGAGTCGGTCGGTGCGGTTCGACCCGGGAACGAGTCGGTCAGAGCGGTCGGGATGCCCGGACGAGTCGGTCGGCGATTTCGCATCGTACTCGCTCGCCCGGACGCGCGTACGAATCGGTCGGGCAATAGGGCTTCGAATCGGATCCGGTTAAGCCGAATCCGATTCGGAGCCCTACCGGCCGAGATCGGAATCGGCCCCTAAGTTGCTAAACTTAGCACCACCGCAGGGGGAAACAGAAGGCTGCACCACATTCTTGTAAATATGGTGCAGCCTTGCGTTTCAGAAGTGGAGGAGCGCGGCGTTAAGCCAAGGAGGCTAACGCCGTGCACCGCCACTTCCTTGTACATATCCCCCCATGTTTCTTCTGTTTCCGTAGTTAAAGCACTGTGTTTAACGCACAAAGGCCTTTGCTAAAGGTTTTTACAAGCCTTGTTGGTTTGCTTTTCTTTGTGAGGATGCGTTTTCAAAGTAACATTGTTTTCATCCATAGACTCTGGCTGCTGCACTTATCTCTGCAGTATAAAACTGTGTTTAGCGGGTAGTGAAGGCTGGAGTGATGTCAGAGCCTCACATATGTATGTGTGTATAATGTATGTGGTATTTGTATAGTGCAAGCCTAGCCGGAAGGTGTTGTACAGGATCAAAGACAGGTATACAGTCATAAAGAGGTATGAGAGGTAACTGGATTCTGGGAGCAGAAGTGCACTGTTACTGGCTTGTTATGTAGTGTTAGAGAGTTGCGTCTTCAACTTTTTCCTAAATTGGATCAGCGTTTGGCCAATCCTGATGGATACAGGGATGTTGATCCAGTTCGTGGGTGCATAAATGGAAGATGCCTGCGCCTTGATTTTCTCTTTTTACACTTCTTAGTCTGCCTGTGGGTGTGCTGAGAGCCACCAGAAATCTTGTCTGCAAGATAATCAGTGGTGCTGGTCATGATGGCTTTGTGTATGATGAAGCTGGTTTTGAAAATAGTGTGGACTTGTAACAGGAGCCAATGGAGTTCCATTTGGATGGAGGGGATGTGGTCATATTTTTTAGGGATTGGATGAGAGGTAATGCAGTGTGGTTAATGGCATTAAGTTTGGCCATTGTGGAGTCTAGGAGACCATGGAGCAGGGCCTTACCACCATCCAGAGGTAAGAGTACGAGGGTTGGAACAACTGACCTGAAGCCACTTTCTTGAAGAAACTATTTCAATTCATTAGAATGGAGAGAGTAGGTACCAGGCTCTCTGATTTTTTGGCAATTTCTTTTTGATTTTGTGGTTGGGATGCAGGGTGAATCCAACTGACTTGGCATTTAGTGAAAGTGACAGTTCAAAGGCATCAAGGTTTATGCAATTGAGAGAGGTTTGTGCTATGTCATTGTCAAATAACCGGAACTTTGTCTTGTTGGGATGGAGCTTCAAGCCAGCTCTGGACATTAAGGTCTGGATAAGGTGCAGACACTCTATGAGATGTTGGATTGAAGAAGACTTCAAAACCTAACAATTGGATTATGAGCCTACAGAATAGCAGAGCAAAGTGTCCCAGAGTTAGCTTAAAAGGAAGGCTGGTGGATGAGTGTGAGATTCCCAGAGGAGTTATGTTGTTGCATACATATCAAGTGTTGAGGAAAAAACCCAGCAACTCAGGGGTTGGTTGATTTAATCATACTCTAAAGAAAACAATCACACCCTCTTTTGTGTAGGGATCATGTATGCTGAGACTATAATCACATTTGAGAATAAAGACCCATATTCCCACAAGTAAAATTCAACAATTGAACACCTGGAAAAAGGCACATAAAAAGAAAGTAAATTCAAACCACTTCTAAATAGAAGCTAAACCTGAAACGTAAAAACTAAAACTAAAAGCCTTCAACCCCTGCAAACTACCCACAAATAAACATTTAAGATCGAACTAATACAACTTGTTTTCCCCAACAGAAATTAACCCACCTGATCCACATTCGAACAACTTCAACAGAAAACTGAAAATAAAACTTCACTTATAATTAACAACACATATGGAAGTATAAAATGCAAAACAATTATTGTAATATTATATGCACATTTGCAAAGCAAAAGTAAAATGATTACAATTTACTTAAGTGTATCATTAAACTGAAAGAATGACAAAAAGAGCAAGATATATCACCTCACAGAAAGGCAAACAATTGCTCTTGAACATGGGTTACACTTACAGCCAAGAAAGCATATCGGAGAATGTTCATTCAAAATGTGCAAAATACTACTTTAATGCATGTTATGGAAGGGCCACTATTAAAAATGATGTTGCTATTAACGTCAGAGTTATCCCTCAAATGTCACCAAAATTGAAGTAAGCCATGTACTTCAAGATTTAAAAGAGGTAAGCAATAGTTCCCAATAGCCCACTACTAAAATTCTGAAAGATATTCTCCCTAGAGTACCTGAACACATTGCAGGTCAGCTACCAGCTCTGCCTACTTCAAAATGTTTACTAGCACGAGCTAAGACATTCACTAGTGATACTCCTGCTGCCCCTAGACGATATGGAGGCATCCAAATTCCTGAACACTTAACCACCACACATAATGATGAACCCTTCCTCCTCCATGACATCCTAAATAATGACAAATACCTTTTTATATTTGCTACAGCAGATAATTTATTAGGACTACACCAATGTCAAACATGGATGATGGACGGAACACTCAAAATGTGCCCTAAACCATTTCCTCAGTTATAAATCATACAGAGTGAATATCAAAACACTAATATACCCTTCTAATATGCCTTGCTAACTAATAAACAAAGTTGCACTTACAACAAACTACTAGCCAACATTAAAATTATAATGAACAGCTACTACCCATATTCAATAATAACTTTGAATAAGCCATGATGCAAGCAATACTTAAATTGTAGCCACACACAGCTGTTCAAGGCTATTACTACTACTTTAATCAAAGAATTTGCTGAAATCTCTACTAATTTGCACTAAGTGTAGAATATTTAACAAACAGGCAGTTTGCCTTTGAAACAAAAAAAACAATTGCACTAGCTTATGAATTTTTAATATGTTTTACTAAATTATATAGCAGATTTATGAAAACAATAAAATATATATAAATAAATAGGAAAAAATCAATATAACAACAGAAAAAACTAAAGTTTTAATTTAAAAATTCTGAATATTTCAAAATATATTTTCTCATAAAATAGAAAATATTTCATTTGAAATCACAGATGAAATTTAAAATTGAATACTATAACTCATGCACCAAATTTTACATGAACATTAATACTAACATATTTTAAAAATCTCCCATTCTTTACCCCTATAAACCAAAAGTTCTTCTCCTATAAAATGTATAAAAATACAAAATTCCTCAGTTTAATAGAAATGAAAAATTAATAAAATGATTAGCATACTGAAATGATTTGTATACAATGATAATTTAGAAAACAATATTTTTTACAAAAGTATTAAAAACAACACTTAAAAAGATATTCTTATCTTCAATACTTTTGTCCACAACATTTTTGACATCTCACTATTTTTGACACAATAGTTTTGTTTCACGATATTTTTAGGTGATATTGTGTCCAAACACTGTTGACAAAATGTAAAGCACCATATTTCATGCAGTTTCCTAATCCGAAACCTGAAAGGAGATTTCCTAACAGGTGAAAAGGTCATAAGTCTTTCTTTAAATAGCTGCACATTTTTTGTACATATAGCTAAGAAAGGCAGTTCTGTGATGGGCCAATAGCTGTTAGGACATGCTAGATCACTGTTAAGTTTCTTGCGCAGGGACTTAACATGTCATATTTTTAGGGACTAAGACAAACAACCTTGGATGAGGGAGGCATCTATAATGTAGAGCCAGGACACCTCAAGTTGAGTGCTATTTTTTGCAGGGGTGAGCGGAGTTCACGGAGTAAAAAGAAATCTCCGGGAACTCTGCCTAACTCCCCACGAGTGAGCAGAGTTGTGCTCAGCCACTCATTTGCACTGATTGGTGAGATTAACGCACTCCCCATAGTAGCGCATGCACAGACGGCACCACGTGGTCACGTGCATGGCCTTTTTGTTTTCCCTTTTCTGTGCATGGAGCTGGGCTTACTTCTCAATCCTAAGTATATCTTTGCCATCTTAACTTTATTTAACTTATCCTACCATTTTTTACATTTATTTCCTTAGTATGTGTAGTTGTGTTGGTGTATTTGAAGTATTTGCCTCTTTTTTATTTTTTTGTCCCTTTATTAGCTTTTCCCAGGCTTACCCAAAAGTCCGAATTTCTTCCTCTCTAGTCTATTCCTTCTCCTCCTCCTCTCTTTCTTTTTTCATTTTCACCCAGTGCCATTCCAGAGCATGCGAGAGACAGTGCCAATGCAGGGGGTGCAAAAGACACACAAAACCCCAAAACTGGTCCCTGGCCACATGACATGCAGAACAAAGACAAATGGTGGCCTATGGTAAGAACACTCACTGGCCAGACAAGGCAGGCACGGTAACACTTGCATTAATTCAGCAGTGCCAAAAAAAGAAAATTAACTGAGCTATACAATTTTTACAGCAGCACACATCCTCCCAAGGCATCAAATATTACCCCACATATGCACTTTTTTGTACACAAAAAAGACATGAAATACAAAAAATACACCACATTTTTAATTTTATCCAATGCCAACCCAGTCCTAAATGATGTTTTAAAACAACATATGCCACAGAAACTGTTGTTTCCTGCACACATGACTAGTACTGACCTGGGCCTACTGACTAGATGGCCCATTGGCAGACTAGGCCATATAGTAAAATAAATAAATATTGCAAATTTAACAATCATGGAGAAAATGTACTAAACTGTGCAAAATTTTTCCTTTACAAAAGAAGAAAAATTAAAATATATAAATATAACTACGCCCCTACTGAAGCTGCAGGCCACTCACCACAATAAATTTGAAAATTCGAATAAAAGTACAAATAAATACTGGTGCATGCCCTCTAGCAAACAAACAATACTCTTATACAAGAGTTTTTGAACTTACTTGTGAAGTCCTTAAATCCAATGGTATATATGCAGCAGACAAAAGAGTCATCATTCCAGCTCCAAATCCAAATGAAAAGTGACCAGGAGATGGACAAAGCACTGGGGGTAGTGTGCTGGAGAGGAACAGGAATTTCCAGTCTCTGGAGCACTTCCTTACTGTTGGGAAAAAAAGTTTTTAAAAAAGGCTTCTCGCACTGAAAAACAACTCGAACGGATCATTAGACAAGAAAATCCACTCGAAAAACTCGAATACGCCTATTCTCGAGCACAAAATCTACTCGAGTGGTGCGATCGCGAGTGACACTACATTGACGCCGGAATCCGTGCGAGCGGGAGCAAAGTCTTACCCATGCTCGCTAGCGGCCTGAGAATATTGTGACGCTTACAAGTGAGCACTAAAACAAATCTCGAGTGAGCGAATGGAAAGAAATAAAAACTCTGCTTCTCACGTGGAAGGTGGAATCCAGAAACTCAGCACTACGCCACTGAGCATGGAGTGACCGAATACCGAAAACTCTGTGAGTGGAGCAGAGTTTTCCATCCGGGCCTGATTTTTGGGCTAAAATGGCCAACATGGGGGTCATCTACAAAGGATGAAGGGTTTGTGTTGGCATTTACTTTGTGGAACAAGACTCATCAATGGGTAAGAAGGTTGACCATTTAGCCATTGCTGTTAATTTAATTTCAGATGTATTTGTTAACCCTTTCGGTGCTCATGGCCTCAGGAGGTTGGTCTCCCGAGGCCGTTTTGTATTTTCATTGCAATGACAATCGCGCACAGGGCGCGCTGACGTCATTGCATTGAAAATGAAACTGGAACTAAGTTTCAGTTTCATTGTTTCGGTGCTCGTGGGGCTATCTCAGCCCGAGCACCAAAACACTTGGGAGAGGTATCATTGGAAAGGGGAGAATCTTCCCTTTCCAATGGTACCCTTCCCTAGTGGATCCCTGCTTGGGGATCACCCCAGGAAGGTGATCCCCAAGCAGGGATAAACCCACTAGCCACCAGGGAGGGGGGAGTGGCCCTTTGGGCAAGGGCCTTTGCACCCCCATATAATTTGGGTACAGACAGTCTTTCTGCCCCCCCAGGGAGGCAGATGGGGCAGTACCCTCTAATCTGCGGGGGGCAGAAAGCACCCTAGACGCCAGGGATATTTTTTTATAGGCCAGGGGTGGGGGCTGCCCAGAATTGGCAGCTACCCCCTAAAGAAAACTAAATACTTTCTGCCCCCCCTGGAAGGCAGATGGGGCAGTAGCCACTTATCTGCCCCCTCGGGGGCAGACAGCACACTAGGCATCAGGGATAAAAAAAATCAAAATTCAGGGGTGTGGGCTGCCCAGAATGTGTATGCCAATGCCCCCACCCCCCCAAAATAAGATGCCACAGTCTTTCTGCCCCCCAGGAGGCAGATGGGGGCAGTAGCCCCTGATCTGACCCCTGGCTGGGCAGAGAGCCCAATAGGCGCCAGCAAATATGCTGGCTTTTTTATACATAGAGGTGGGGGCTGCCCAGAATGGGCATCCCTTTGCCCCCTTCCCCCAAACACTTAGCCAGAGTCTTTCTGGCCCCCTTGGGGGCATATCGGACCAATAGCCCCCGATTTCCCCCTCCCCAGGGCGGCAGAAAGCCCACGAGGCACTGAATTTTTTTCGGAATGTGCCTACTTGTGGATTTTGGGTCCTAGCGCAGCTGGCACCTAGGGAAAAATAGCAAGCCTGTATATTTTTGTACACTAGACACCTAGGGGAATCCAGGATGGGGTGAAATGTGTGGCTATCACCAGGTTCTGTTACCCAGAATCCCTTGCAAACCTCAAACTTTGTCAAAAAAGCACATTTTCACCACATTTCTGTGATGGAAAGTTCTGGAATTTGCGTGGATCCACAAAATTCCACACACCCCGCATTCCCCAAAGTATTCTGATAAAAATGGTACCTCACTTGTGTGGGTAGGCCTAGTGCCCGTGACAGGAAACAGCCCAAAACGCAACATGGAGACACCACATTTTAACAGTGAAAACTGACCCCTTTTTTGCAAAGTGCCTAGCTGTAGATTTTGAGCCCTAGCTCTATCGGCACATAGGGAAACCTAGCAAACCTATATATTTTTGAAAACTAGACACCCAGGGGAATCCAGGATGGGGTGACTTGTGTGGCTCTCACCAGGTTCTGTTACCCAAAATCCCTTGCAAACCTCAAACTTTGTAAAAAAAACACATTTTCACAACATTTCTGTGATGGAAAGTTCTGGAACCTGGGTGGGTCTACAAATTTCCACTCACCCCGCATTCCCCAAAGTCTTCCAATAAAAATGATGCCTCACTAGTATGGGTAGGCTTAGTGCCCGCGATAGGAAACGGCCCAAAACGCAACGTGGACACACCACATATTTACAGTGAAAACTGCCACTTTTTTGCAAAGTGCCTAGCTGTATATTTTGAACCCTAGCTCTGCCAGCACCTGGGGAAACCTAGCAAACCTATACAATTTTGAAAATTAGACACCCGAGTGAATCCAGGATGGGGTGACTTTTGTGGTTCTCACCAGGTTCTGTTACCCAGAATCCCTTGTAAACCTCAAACTTTGTAAAAAAAAAAAAACATTTTCCTCACATTTCTGTGATGGAAAGTTCTGGAATCTGAGTGGAGCCACAAAATTCCACCCACCCCGCATTCCCCAAAGGTTTTTGATAAAAATGATAATGCACTTGTGTGGGTAGGCCTAGTGCCCGCGACAGGAAATGGCACAAAACGCAATGTGGACACACCACATTTTCACAGTGCAAACTGACCCTTTCTTGGCAAATTGCCTAGCTGTAGATTTTGAACCCTAGCTCTGCCGGCACCTAGGGAAACCTAGCAAACCTATACATTTTTTAAAACTAGATACGCAGGGGAATCCAGGATGGGGTGATGTGTGTGGCTCTCACCAGGTTCTGTTACCCAGAATCCCTTGCAAACCTGAAACTTTCTCAAAAAAACACATTTACCCAAATTTCTGTGATGGAAAGTTCTGGAATCTGCGTTGGTCCACAAAATTCCACCCACCCTGCATTCTCCAAAGTCTCCCAATAAAAATGGCACCTCACTCGTGTGGGTGAGTCAAGTACCCATGACAGGCAAGGACCCAAAACGTATTGTGGAGACATCAAAATAACCTATCACAAAACGAACTGGTTTTGCAAGGGGGGGCACCTGGGTTTTTGGCCCTGGGCTCAGCGGCCATCTAGGGAAATGTACCAAACCCACACATTTCTGAAAACTAGACCCCCTGGGGAGTCCAGTGAGGTATGGCTTGCGTGGATCCCCTAAAGTTTCCCTACCCAGAATCCCCTGCAAACCTCAAATTAAAAAAAATCGCAAAATCAGCTAAAAACTCATTTAAAAATAATGTAGCACTTAGAATTTACGCTGCTATAACCTTAATCCCTATGTTTTTGGCCCTTCCCAGTCACAGGCCTTTGGCCCACCCACACAAGTGAGGTATCAGTTTACTCGGGAGAACAAGGGGAACGCTGGGTGGTAGGACATTTGTGCCGGAATGGTGATTCCACACAAAATGTGTGGAAAAACTGATTTTTGCCTGACGCGTGTTTTGACCCACCCACACGAGTGAGGTATAATTTTTATTGGGAGACCTGAGGAAACACTGGGTGGTAGGAAACTTGTGTCAGCCCAGTGATCGTACAACTTTTCCCCACAAAAAATTAGAAAAATTTGATTTTTTCAGCAAAATTTGAGGTTTGCAGGAGATGCTGGGTAGGAAAAATTTGGGGGATCCATGCAAACCATACCTCACTGGACTCCCCAGGGTGTCTAGCTTTTATAAATGGGTGGGTTTGGTAGGTTTCCCTAGATGGCCGCTGAGCGTGCGCGGCCATTGTGTTTTCCCTTTTCTGTGCATGGTGCTGGGCGTACTTCTCAATCCTAAGTATTTCTTTGCCATCTTAACTTTATTTAACATATCCTCCCATTTTTTACATTTATTTCCTTAGTATGTGTAGTTGTGTTGGTGTATTTTAAGTTTTTGCCTCTTTTTTAGTCCCTTTATTAGCTTTTCCCTGGTTTACCCAAAAATCCGAATTTCTTCCTCTCTAGCCTATTCTTTCTCTTCCTCTTTATTTTTTCATATTCACCCAGTGCCATTCCAGAGTGTGGGAGAAACAGTGCCAGTGCAGGGGGAGCAAAAGACACAAAATATCCCAAAACTGGTCCCTGGCCACATGACATGTAGAACAAAGACAAATGGTAGCCATTGGTAAGAGCACTCACTGGCCAGACAAGGGAGGCACGGTAACACTTGCATTAATTCAGCAGTGCTAAAAAAGAAAATTAACTGAGCTATAAGATTTTTACAACAGCACATATCCTCCCAAGGCATCAAATATTACCTCACATATACACTTTTTTGTACACAAAAAAACATAAAATACAAAAAATAGACCACATTTTTAATTTTATCCAATGACCCCCCAGTCCTAAATGATGTTTTAAAACTACATATACCACAGAAACTGTTGTTTCTTGCACAC